>JAGTTH010003655.1:0-138695 GCA_022606485.1 Agraylea sexmaculata | reverse complement strand
CTTTTAAGGTTTTCCTTATAGAATAGGCGTCCATTAGCAGGTGTGTTTAACAAAAGAGTATCAGATGACGTGTATCGGAAGTGAACTGTCAGAATACAATGGAGAGGCTTTATTCTCATAGTGGGCTGGTAATTTTTACCCATCCACTCTATTTGTTACCGTCATACCTGATTAATTGACCAACAACAACTGCCGGTTTCGATTCCAATTACCACACTACTGAAACTGGTTGTGACAAATTGAACCGGCTCCATGCTCCAATGACACTTTTGCATTGTTCGATAACAGTGATATATGAATGGGAGGTTAGTTGGCTTTTCACTGATAAAAAATGGTTCCTACATTACAATACGCCAAATTGATATTGTTGATTGATTTCAGTTGAAATTGATTTTTACAACACATTTCATATACTATTCTATTACTAGGTTATTTTTGAGTAGCATAAGAGCCAGAAAAGATTTAATAAGTAATATTTTCTGCAATTTATTTAAAATACATTGTGAAAAACATACAATAAAACAATCTTAGTCTTCGATATATATGTATATTAAATTGTCTAATTAAAAATCTTATATTTTTCTAAATCAATCTTGGATTACATTCTATCAAAAAATATACTCATACATATTTGTAGATGGGATTTTATTTTTTTCCCATTCTTTCTATAATTTAATACTATAATATTATTCATGTCAAATTTAAATAAAACATTCTAGTGTTAGTTATAGGTAAAAAGATTTATACACACTGTACACCTAAGTCTATTTCCAAAGATGTATTGTTCTATCAATCATTGTAAAAACTTATGCATAATAAAGAAATTGTAATATATCAAAGTATTCATAAAATTAAGTTTATATTTTCGACTAAATTTTAATACTACTTAGTCAAATTAATGACATAAATATGGGACGACTTGGAGATTGGGAATAGTATAAAAAAATCCAAATCGATCGTTTCGATTCAGGTTTACTCTGATTTCCTGGATTGTATGATAAATACTGAGGCGATTCAGTCAGGCAGAGCCGCTCTGTCGATGACCTTTGTAACTAGTAATAGTTAAGATCACAAACAGTCTAATAGATTAATACGTTGTTGTTTTTTTAAAAACCTTGCTTAAAATCACCGGGTGTTTATAAAAAAATTCATTGAATTGTTCAAAAAATATTATTAGTTTTAAATTGTACCAATATGAGTAACATGAGAGAAACATGATTACGTTTTAAACATTATTCCGGCTCTTAATTCCACACAGTGGTATAGTAATGTTTTCATTATAAAAGATACGTTAAGTTGTTTTATTTGAAAATGTTTTTGTTGAGCAACAAGATAAGCTTTCCATCAAGCTTTTGGTGGGTAAATAACAATAAGAGATGGAGTTTCATATGTCGTCTTTAAGACAGAGTGCCTTTCCAGTAAAATTGATTGGATCCTCTCATACTGAACCCATCTTCACCTTTTGTTTTTTCTTTTCATACATTGTCCACAAAATACCATGCCAATTTATATTTTTTGTACATATATCGTGCGATCGATTCGTGTGAAATTTAATTAAGCTTTTCGCCGTCCATAAAAATGATACAATCATATTCAGTGAAGCTCTCTTTTGTTTTTTTTTTCATCCCGAAAAAATGTAATATTTGTGTACATTTCTTCAGCACAACTTTCATTATATATTACATCACATATCACTCTGATGGCACAAAATAATACAACGCGATAAAAACTACAGCGGCGAAAATGTTATAAAAAAAAACAAACATGGGCACAATATGAGAAAACTTTTTTTCAATGATATTAAATCAGTGTAATGCCAGCGTTTAATACTGCAATAAAATACTACTTTGATAGAAATCTCCAGTTTATCGAGCATCTGATTTCGTTTGTCGCGTTAAAACTTCGTGGATCGAAAGGCTTTAATTTGAAATGAGGCGGAGCGGTTGGGGAAAAAATAACGATCTTAGTTTAAATTTCGAAGCCAGTCTGGAGTTAAAATCGTCGAATAAAATCTACTTTACGTGCAAACTTCTTCACCCGAAAACCCGAGATGTTAAAGTTAAGGCTAACTCGTCTTGGGACGCATGCCATTTATTTCACGCTGAAAAAGTTGTTCATGAGGCGAGCACAAATCATGACCAATGTCCAGGAATCTAGAAAAAATACCTTACCTACAAACTACTGGCTTTCTTTCTCGCCGTAATATAAGAATATTGCGGTGAGCGAGATTGTTTGAGGAGAAATGCTTCGCTCTGAAAAATAAATCCTTATTTTCAGTGTCGCTTTACTCTAACACACCATTAAAACAACATACGAGCCAAGTTTTATATTTAACCTGCCGACTACTGAGTTAGCTTTACTAACATATTTCAAGTATCTTGAATCGGTCGGATTTTAAAATGCCATTTTATTGAAGCTGAAACCTTGATTTATTTGTAAAAAAATATATACTACTAGAGAGAGGAGTTCTTTTTTTCAAGAATCACGTGACTCAAAGAAATGGATTTTAAAACTGTCATATTAAACAATAAATTATTGTCAAAAATAAACGGAATAAAGTAAGATATTTATTTACTTGTACGTTCTCAGAAAATGTACATATAAAATAGTTTTTTGTTAATATATTTTAAAATATTACTCAATAGAGTACATATACATAGAATAGGTAAACACATGTAGACGTTAATAAAACTGTAACATATTTTTGAAAAAAAAAATTGAATTATTCATTTATTTATTTATTATCAAATCTTACCATTATTTATTTAACCTTAAAGGTTTAGATATAGATAAATAGTTCATATAAAAAATAATTTTATAAATAATCTCATTATTAGTACCTATCCTGAAATCATACTCAACTAAAAAAATATATCATTTGCCTTCAGAATAAGAGCATTTTTCATATAATTTTCTAGGTTAACTATAGAAATATATTATTTGACATTAGAAAGCCATATCATATTTGTGAATCTATGATCCAAATAATAATATTATATGATTTAAAAAAATAATATATTTTATTCAATTTCTATACTCATGAATTATGAATTTTCAACACACTATACAAAGGTTTATATGCATACAAATTACATAATTCATATAAAAATATATTATTACAAATAATGCTGTTATTGGTAGCTATCCTAAAAGCATACTCAACCTAATAAAATTATATCATTTGTCTTAAGAAAAAGAACCTTTTTTCATACAATATTCAAGATTTACTATAGCAATGTAATATGTGACATTGGAAAGCCATACATTTGAGAATCGACGATCCTGAAAATAATATTAATACATGTTCAGCTGACCGCAACATAAGCTTATTTGTTTCCGTTAGCGTCGGAATTTCTCGAATAAATATTATTCTATGCTATAATATGATAAAATATATTATTTTAGAGTTTTAATTGTAAAGGGTTCACGGAGACTGCTTCACGCTTTGAATTTGTTTATCTCTCTTCACAATGTCACAAATCCTGTTTGTCAATTTTCCATTTCGATTTCACAAGCGGAAGAAATGTCATTTACAAATTATGTCGCCTTCGTGCATTTCTAGATGACAAATCAATTTAACGAGAAAACTTTGCAAATTAACTTTAGTAGGAAGTTATCAAAAAGCGACAACGAATAAATCCGAATCCCAACCAACGGATCTCTCCACTCGTATTTTTTATTAGTGGAATTAGGGTAAGGATGAAAGTTTTTTTTTAACAGAATACAAGTGCTTGTAACCCCTGGCAAGTTTCAACCCTGTATTGACCGGGTTATTTTTGGGACGGAATCTTATTTTTTTATATTTTGCCGCATATTTTCGGTTCTAAATAAAGAATCGGAAAAATCCTCTTAAAAAATGTTATATTTTATTTTTAGTGTGTTTTATAATATTAATTTTTAACTGCATTTCAGTAGCTTAGTCATCTAATTTCAAATCAATGGGGATTTTGAATAATGTCGTGTTTGTTTGACAATGGCCAAACGAAAACTAATCCAAACCATGCGTCGATGAATGCTTCTATAAATTAATAGATGATTGAAATCATTTCCCATGAATAGGAAATAAACAAAGGAATAAATTACTGCCAGATAATTAATATGTGTTTGTAAATTTCACATACAGGTTTCAATGCCTAATTTCATATCTCATAATATATACAACTTCAATAATAATGATTTAAGGACCGCTATAGTATATTTTATACTTACAGGTGATCTCTTTATAAATGTATTTATTTTATTTTATTTGAAATATTTCGTTAATCACGATTCAAAGAGTTTCCAGGTAAAATTTAATATGTGTACTATTTTATGCCGAAAAATCTGGAAAAAAATATATTATTTGAATATTATTGGGTTGATGTCAGCATTTTTTCCAAATGTATAAACACACAACATAATCTTAGAATTCTGATAATTATATATTAATCTAAAAATAAGTGATTTTGAATTTTAGATATTTTCCACACCCTTCTTCCTTTTCCGTGTGTTTGATAATAAATGAATTTTTAAGCTTTGCGCCCTCACGTCTCTCTTGGGTTAAATTCCTAACAAGAACTGCAGAAGATCCAACTTTTAAATGCGACAACTCGTTGTGCCGGTTTTACGTGAATATAAATAAATAAAAAGGTATTGCAATGAAGAGGTGGATTAAACCAAAAACAGGGCAGTAGGAAAAATCGCTGCACTTGCACATCGTTTTTCCTACAGACATTGCCACTTGGTAGTTTTTTTATGTTAAAACTTTACTCACCGACTACAAAAAACTCCAAAGGTAATTTATTAAAAGAACCACGCCCATTGCTTTTCCCATCCGTATTCAACGATCACCTTTATTACGACCACTCATTTCTCTCTGCATAGATACTGTTTGTTCAGATGGTTTTTTTTTCTTTTTAAACATACTCATATTTTTAATTACATTGAAATTATTAACCCTAGGTGAAGTATAATACTTCTTCGATTAAAAAAATAGCCACTTTTAATTTTTATTTTAGCTTATAAATTAAGTCAGTGTGACGAATTCGTGAGTGAGACTCTCGAGTTTGATGCACGGATCCGGCAAAAATGGTGTCCACTGGTGTCACTTGGTAGATCTACTAGATCTAAAGGACTCATCAAAATCTGAAGGAGTCAAAAAAAAATAATACACTGTATTGAGGGTCATTGAAAATAATTAAATTTTCAATCAAATTCCTATCACCATCAATTAGAATATAAATAAACTTAATTAGCATACTAAATAATTACAAGTAAATATAGAAATAAACATGTTTTATTATTTAATACGTTATGGAAAACAATATTTTGAATCTTCCATTCGTAATGAAAAGCCTCTTGAATATACATTCATAACATAATACATACACCATAGAGACTTTTTGAACTTAATACGAGAAGAACGTTTTTTTCTCAAAGGCATACACGTACAATTATGTCCATCTATTCACGTGGAATAATTTTAATCTAACGTTATCTATGAATACAAACTTCATACAATCGTGCAATACCTGAGATAAACAACTGAACTTTGTTTGCATCGTGACACGTTTAAGGGTAAACAACTACCAAGGTATATATTTAAACAGAGTTTGTACAAGGTAACAAACAATCTGATGAGTCACGTTCAAATTTTCAGTCAATTTGTACTAGAATGCATTGAGATTCGGTATAACAAGCATATCTGCTGAAATAACACACACTAGACTATACAACGTTCTGTTAAGATACAAAACTAAGATATTATTTATATGTATGTCGTATCTCTATACATATTACTAGCTTATATATATATATATATATATATATATATATATATATATATATATGCTATATATATAAAATAATTTAACTTTGGAAGGGCTTACGGGTTTAAGGGGTGTAATTAATATGTATTTTAAATTATCATAAATTCAATAAGTATCTATCTGACTACACTACCAATTTATTTTACTTTCAATTAACAATCAAATCTTGCGGGTATGAATTTTGTATGGAGCAATTCCGAAGTCAAATAATTATTACGTTGCAATATTATTACTTAAACATTCCATAGAAAGGTTTTATTTTTAACTAACCTATCGATAACTAACTTAAAATGTAGCCTATGACTATGTTATTTTATGATATTAATATTTAATTTTCACTTATTGACACGATTATTATGATGTTATAAGAAATGAAAGGATATCTTAATATGGCACTTCAGACAAATAATACAAAAGAAATTTAAAAAATCCCTTTACCCAGATCAAATTCATTGAGAAACGCTATTATGAACTCTTTACAACAAGCATTATAATTGCGTATGTATACTTTATAAAAATAACTATTATAATAATAAATAATACGTGCATATTTATAACGAACGTGACTTAATAAAGATACACGAGGTTTATAGTGAACATTAAATAATTTTAATGGACATAATTATAAATTATGCCCATCATAAATTTGTGGTTTTAAACTCAATTTTATAGGTTAATGTGTTTTTATTTTCCACCGCTTGAAATACTGAATTGTTGTCGTTTTTTGTTATCGGACGTTAATATTCAATAAAATAACTAATAAATAAGAATACACTCGAACGTGCTTGTTTATTATGTATGTTGGAAATATTAATTCATGTTTTATTTGGTTGGTTTGAACACAGTCTCGTGTGATAGTACATAAAATAAAATCAAACACTTGTGATAATTTAATGGAAGATAATAAATGTTTTGATGGTATAATGATCGGTTTGGTGTTGTTTGTTGATTGGATCATTCATTATCTCTATACAAAATGTACTCTAGTCGGTGGAAACAAGCACGGATAATTCCAAAGTCAACTTTGCGAGAATCTCTATTATTTGACAATGCAAAGTGATCATCATTTGCCGATCCAGAGTGTAATTACTGAACCCTTTTGCTTTACAGTTTGACCGAATGTATGAAGCGGTAGTAACACTCGATAAAACGTCCTCGGATCGTTAAATCGGATTATATTAATTTACCCATTGTCTTCACGCCTGGAATCCTTTAATATATCGAAATTTCTAATGGCTTTCAAGAGCTACAGCCATTCTCTGTAAAGCCTACAAAATATTTAGAATATCTTCACAAAGCGCCTAAGAACTTAACCCTACATGTGAACAGATTTACAAGAACTAATAATTCGATTGTTTCATTAACACACAGAGTAATGTCTGGATTGTTTTGTCTGTACACAAAATACATGGTATTAAAACTGACGTCGCAACGCCCACATAAGGCATTGTGTATAATATAATCATAATCATATTAATTTAAATATTTCTCAATGCTCCAATGTGACCTTTGATTCTTTTATTACAACATTTTTATGGCTCCACATAATAATTTCTATAATAAAAGACTTAATAGATATCAAATAAATTATTAAATAAAAGCGTCTCTATTTATATGTGTGCCGACATAAAATTTTATAGGAGGAGTTAAAAATGTTTACAGAGAATATTAACTTTTTACTAAGAAACAATGTACTTTTACCAAGCCATATCAAGAATAAAATTATATGGTTGTAAAAGAGAAAAGGAAGAATTTTCAATATACTTAGTTGATTGCAAAAACTAGAGGTGTTGAAAATAAAACTTGTACACAGAATAATAAGTGAGTTAAAGATTTAAAGTTTTCTTTATCAATTTATACTAATTGTTCATCAGCAAAAATATCACTAGGGCATGAGAATTTTATGTGCATAACATCATTACAATAAAAATATACCTGGAAATTTTAGAAGCAAGCTTATGCTAGAAACATAAACTGAAATTAACTAACCCACACTTAGATATTTAATTTATAATTGTAGGAAATAATATTTGTATACATGATAAAAGCTGATTTTTTTAAATCTTTCCAGCCAACGAAATTCACTTCAATGAGATAAAAAAATCTTTTTTTTAATAGTAGGCCGTTTAAATAAATTTATTAAAGATTAAATATATTCATTTAATGTACACATCTTCCACAATATTCAAAATAAATTCCACATTAAAATATTGTGGAAATTATATAAAACAAATATTTTTTACTATTAATTTCCACCTAGATGTCAACACAACCAACAATATTATGAATTTAAAAATACCCATATAATATGCCTAGTTACTAATATATGTATGAATATGATAGGTCGTAAAAACACTTTTTAATTCACTAACGAGTATTAATACTATTAATTATAATATATTATTCGAATACTATACATTCGATGGATCAGTAACACAAAAAGCATAAAGTATATCAAAAACTTATTTAGAAGATATAAAAAAAATCATATATTATTTTAAAGTCATGAAAATATACTTAAACGAATGTGGCGTGTTTATAATCAATTTGTACATTAAATTTACCAATTGATATCTTATTGGGTATTCAGTGTGATGGTTAAAATTATAATCAATACAAAATATATAATAATATTATAAATGGTATAATTTATGAATAAAATTGTCACCACGCCGATCTATTTTCACTTACGCTTCCTTTACTTATTAATAAGAACAAACGACCGATTGGAAAAGCGTTGATGTGTGATTGTGTTGTAAATAGCAGAATCAGTATTCACGGAATGTATTACATTCAAATCCCTTTTGTATAGTATGACAGAGTAGTGAAACACGTACGTGTCTGAGTTGGGATGAAGGTAATGACTAGTAGTTCCTGTATCTTCCTGTTTCTGACTTTAAAACTAAGCCCATTCACCTGACACATCCCTTCCTTTGCTTCTCTTCATCATATATGACCCTGGCCTCTCTATTACTTCTTATCTCGACTACGCCACTTGCCTACGAATATCCTTTATGACAGTGCAACATTAAACATCCATACCCATCAAACATGCCTTCTTAATAGAATTAAATAAAAAAAAACACCGCATTATTATTCCAAAAATATTTAGGGCTGCTTATTTCAGTTGTTTAATGCTTTTAGGTTAGTGTGTTTTTTTTAAAAATGATTAGGTGACGTGCGGTTTTAAATTGATTTTTTTAATTATTATTATTAAGAGAAAACAGTCATCTGGAATACCAGAGAAACTACATCTGATGGAGCTTTTTTGAGAGGGTTTTTTAGACACAACAACGTGTTAATTGTCTGTCGGTGATCTTAACTATTACTAGTTACACAGATCACCGACTTAATAATCAGTATTTACCTTACAGTCCAGGAAATCAGAGTAAGCCTGAATCAAGACGATCGATCGGGATTTTATTAATATTAGTCCCGATCTCCCAGTCGTAATAACCGATCAAATCAATTTAAAAAATACATAAAGTGTCTGCCATCTTATTGACTTTTTAATTACACAAGCCTTGAGGAAATTTTTCATCCATTATCAACAATAGATCGATCAAACATCACGTTGATGATATTTGTTTATTACGAGTCATATTTAATTGATGGGTGATGTCCAATATTTATATTTATTTTATTTACATACGCCCCAAGGGTCTTTTTTGTTCAAAATATATTTTTCTAGACACAACATACATATATTTACTTACATATTGAATAGTAAAATGAAGAGAGCATACAAAAAAACATGAAATATTAATATTCTGCCAAAATTTTAGTATTTGAATTTTATTTTAGTTTATGTACCCTGATTTTTTTTACAAATTTAATTTTTAGGCACAGCAACGAGTTAATTCATTGTCTGTCGGTCATCTTAACTATAACTAATTACACAGGTTACTGTATTAATAATCGCTTCTATACCAGAAAATCAGAGTAAACCTAGATCAAAAAGATCCATCGGGATCATAATAACCGATCAAAGAATTTTTTTCGACTTGAGTGGGATTTGAACTCTTGACAATAATTTTTTGTATTTTTTTGAGCAATTACGCTAGTATAAAAATAATAAATATTACTGGCATAATCTTGTAGGAGATAAGAGAACGACTAAGAAAACTATCATTTTCGTGGCGAATAAATATTGACAGAGTGAATAAAAGAGATCATTAGCTAATAAAATATAAATAAATGTAGGCAGACAATTTTAAATTTCTGTTTGTGGTAGTAATTGATTGAAAAGTTTTATTATTTTGTGATTTTATGTGGATGACAAGTTTATAAAGAACCAATCGACACGATTATTGAGATTTGACATTGCGTCAACTCGGCAGTCAGTTTTTAAACGCAATAATATATATTTCTCCATCAACATTGATCGTTGCGTTACATAAAGTAGTTAGTTTGATAATAGTCGGTTTATTTACTTGCAAAAACACGATTCAACTCTGGCAGTTTCGACTGCGATGAAATGGGCTAATAGGTGTTCGTAGGTCGGTAAAATTTTCCGAAACATAAAACAGACGCATTCGCCAAAATTGGCTCTCGCAAAAATGGCAATTCAATAGCGAACATTTCGAAGCTCAAATAAACCGAAAGCTCTTGTTTCAAAGCTTGGCCACAATTTTCCTCCATTCAAATGATCCAATATCGTTAAATGGAAACACGGTTTCCTTCCGTATAGATATACGACTCACCTTTGTTGACAGACCTCCGTAATAATTACCTAACAAGCGTATTGTCTGTATTTTGCATCATTGAAACTTACAAAGAAAAACCAAATTTACAAAAAGATTTTTGATTAAATTAGTGACAGTTATATAATCCATTAAGCTAACTGTCTTCTTTAAGATTTTTTTTTTAATATGGTAACTGAATAATTAATTGGTTATCTGCAAGATGGAAGTTGAAATGGATCCCGACTAGTTTGAAAAAAATAATTATTTTCCCGATCCCGAGTTAAATTAACATAAACAGTGAAGAGCTAAACAAAAATATAAAGGTGTTCATTAAATTTATAAATATTAAATTTCTCATTCGCTCAACATTGTCTTTTTATTATAATTTATATAAAAGTCTGAGCCTTTATAAAAATAAACAATCGTGTAATTTGAAAGAATAAATCTTGACATAATATATAAAAGTATCATTTGAACAAAAAAATAAAGAATTGTGTAAGATATAATCACGTTTTCTTTGGAAAAAATATTTAATTGAAATTTCTGTCGTAGCCTTTATTATTCAGGAGAGCAAATATTTTTCATTTGGGAAATTCTCTACAAATATTATGTGGACGACATTTTGACATTCGCCATTCACAGTCGAACAAAATGTATATTTTTTTAAATATAAAAAGTGTGAAAAAATATGAACGATTTGAAGTATTGTAAGTTTTAATGTTCAAATAATATTATGAAGTCGACTTATGGTGAATTTTCATAAACACTGATTTATATTTGATTCACGGGATTGTTGCTTATGAATAATAAATAATTATAAAAATATTATTTATTTCTAGTACTAAACATAGTATATCAAAAGCAGTAGACACAGAAAATTAAAATTTTTAGTATTTTATAAGCAAAATTTTGTTTCTCTTTTATGCTTATTTTAAGAAAACCGCCGCTTTCTCTTTAATATATTCTTTATTATAACTAGGCAAAGTAAAAGGCTCTATACTATATTACGATTCCAAATTTATCAACACGCATATAACTTGTTTCTCAAAACACTATACGATTACCAAGAAATCCGTGCTGCAAACTAAAACATAATTAGCTCGTCTGTCTCTTCAAAATTATATTCAAGTTTCAACGTGATTTTAACAAGAAATTAAAATCACCATGGAAACTCTGTAAATGACCTTTCGTCTTGTAAAACGATCCAAAAATGAAAAGATTTGAAAAGGAAAAGTTTATCGCAACAAACACAAAGGGCTGCCTTAATTAAAGTAGGGAAATTACGAAGGGACGCCGCCTTGCTTTTGTCACTTTTGGAATATTCGTATATTAAAAATATTTTAAAACAACAACAAACACAACCCTTTTCTAGATTCCATTAAAAACGTTAGTTAAATATATTATAATATAATAATTATACTATTTAGATAACCTTTAGGTTAGCATGATTATGTTTGGAGTAGAATCGTAATATTAATAATAATGATATTTATAAATATATATATATATATATATATATATATATATATATATATATGCTATATATATATATATTTGGTATGTTTTAAAAAATGTGTGAGATTAAGTAATATAAAAATTAATAATAGATCTCTCCAATTAAATAGATAGTTAATATACTTGTGTATAATAAATTCATTTAAAAATATTCAATCTATCTACATATTTTAATAATAAATTGTAATGTATGTATGTCAAATATACATATTTTCATACTTTGAAAGCAAAAATATGTCCCATATCTAATTTGTGATCTTTTATTAAAAAACACAATAAAATAAAGGTATTGAAGTGTTTTCATTTACGACGACGTGCCATCAATTTTAAATAAAAAATATTCTTTATTTTCGTATATTAATAAGGGTTTTTTAATTGAGATTTTTTTGTAATAATAGTCGTATCCACGAAAACAGGAAATTTTTCGATGTCTGAAGAACCACTCAAAATCTTCAAACACTTCTCGATAGGAGTTTGTCGAGGAGAAAGAATAACTAGAGACCTAATAAAATAAATGCAATCCCTTATTGCAACTTAATATAATTTGAGGGATAAAAATTTAATGTGTCTATAAAGATTCCTCGAAGTGAATGCATTTCCGTGTGTATGTGGATTTATAACCAAGACGCGAGCAAACTACACCCTCATAACCGACATTCCAACCCTCTTGGACATGGAGTCTTCCCTGTTTTTGGCACATGACCCAGCTCCTGTCCCTCCCCTTCGTAAAATTGTTTTTCTCTTTCTAAATTTACGTGTCGGTAACGTTTCCATCGCAATCGATAATAGTCAACCACTTCCGCCATGGATACACAACTTACATGAAATATCTTATTGACATAAAAATATTCTTTGTAACAAAACATTTGTTATATTTTATAACATGCATGGAAACAATATGTTTTTAGATTTATTTTATATGAGTATTGCATTTCGTCAAAAATATTTTCATCCAACGATTGCACATATTCTTGTTCGTATGGTACAATGTGGGTATTTTAGATAAATTTAATTAATATTCACTGAATGTTAAATTCACCCCAGAACAATTATCTCAGATGTTTCGGTTGTCTGTAGATCAAACAATGTTGCGGAAATTTACTGTAGAATTCAGCAATTAGTAGAGCAGGTGTTGCGTGACGAATTCAAGCCCTGCAAGTTGTTCACCCTTCTGAAAAGGTCTTTCAGAAGAACATAAAACTCAGATATACCTGAGTACCAAATAAAATTATTACAGGTGCTTTAGAGCGAAATGCTTAGACCATAATAAAATTGCGGGTATAATTTTTCACACTCACTCCGGTTGAATGAGTTATTTGTTATCCCCTTGTTTTGTTCGAGGGGAAACAGCTTGTTTTTTTTTTCGACTCTTTAATTATGTTTTTGGAAACACAAGGTACTGCAAAATAAAAGGTTTACGACCCTCTGATGAACGAATTAAAAATGTACTTTATTATGAAACCTTCTACGCGAGCCGCCTTATTTTCGCGAAACCAATTTGTTTTGCCGTGCTTGTTTACAAATTAACAATTTATTTTGTTTGACAATCATTGATGCGAAAATATTTTTTTTTTTTTTTTCAATACAGTACCTTCCTTGAGCTGCTACGATCCATCAAGTTATCCACTTTGAACAAGTTTTCACTTTGTAGCATTATATCACTTATGTTAAGCACTGTTTTCTATTACTACCACAACATTGTTTCATTGAAAATGGATATACAAGTAGTTTGTAGTTACGGTAACAGAGTGCTACGGCAAACGTCTTCACGCTACGATTCCGCTACGATGCTACGCCAAGCGTGTTCGCGCAACGGTGGTCGAGTGTCAACTGGCGTAGAGGCAAGCGGGGAAGAGTGCTCCGCTACGCCATATGGATATACATACTTCTCCCACTCTTTATACAAGCGCAAGGATTAATAAATAAGCCACATTTCAATTATTTTTACCGGCTCTAAGCCATTGTTTTCGCCGCACCACATAAACACTCGTTTAAATTATAGCCAGTTCAAATATTTACTCGGTGATCCTTTCGTCTACCAATATGAGACTTTATAAACAAAAAAAAACTTTTTTTATAAATGTATATCGAGCTAATGAAAAAAGACGTTGGTATCCTTCAAATTGCATTAGACATTTGGTTTGGTATTTTTCCTTTTTAAACAGTCCTGTCAATTTGAATTACAATATTTTCATTATAATTCAATATTTGTCATACTCCATGTTGCATGGCTGACTAGAGATAGTTAATTATGATAATATCTATTTTTTTACACCCCGAAGAGCTTTTATATGAGAGGGTTTTTTATATACAACAACGTGTTAATTTTTAGTCTACGATCTTAACTATTACTAGTTACACAGTTCACCGACAGAGCGGCTCTGCTTGAAGGAAATCAGAGTAAACCTGGATCAAGGCGGTCAATCGCGATTTTTTTAAATATTATTCGCGATCCCTCAGTAATAAATCGTAATAATCGATCAAATCAATTTAAAAAAATTTGACTTGAACATGACCACAGTATATGTAGCCATGAATATTATCCCCTATTACGCTGGTAATAAATAAAACTGATTAGTTTTACATTGGGTAGAAACGTATTAAATATTTTTGCATCGATTGGTCATAGTAAAAAAATCACATTAATTGATTAATGAAGTAACGGTAGTTAAAGTAATTTAAATCCTGTGTGATTAGGTACTTTTGCACTTAGCAAATGTACAGACTAATCGCATTTTCGTTAGAAATATCCTTTATTTTTGAGGTCTTGTGCCAAGTTCGGTCTCACATTTAAAACAGTTTCGTGCATTCCGTGTGGAAGCTTAAAGAAAAAATGGATACTAAGTAGCAAAGTGCTTGATGTCGTCACGTAATCGTAAGGCTTTCATGAGTCAAGTTTCACGATAAAGTTGTATTTGAAAAAAAATCTCGAAAAGATACAAGTATGTATAATATTTTGAAAAAAAATGGAATAAGTAGCTCAACTATGAAACCGCTTAGTAGTCAATATTGAATACTATCGAATCAATCTAACCACAAGATCTATACCATCATGGCTACAATTAATTATCTGTGTATACACTTCCTTTAATAATCAACCGGGATAACTGATGAGGTTGTCAAACAGAAGCTCGAAACAGATTGATTCTCTGAATAAATATAGAACATCCAGCATAATAACAGAATAAATAAAAAGATTTTCTTTCAGTTCAGTATCACTTGTTACTCTATAATCTAGATTCTTATGTATCTCAAGCTAAGAAATATTTATTGTACACATACATCATTTTCTTATAGTGTTTATATTAAGAATATTAATATATACATTTTAAAATTAATCATTTAATTTTATAGTATTTTTATTTACAGCTTCAATATAAGTAAATAAAATAATTGAAACATAAAGTTGTTCGGTCTGATAAGACCCAAAGCCGAAATGTTCGTAAATAGGAAATCGATCAAAATTCGTCTCGGTCTGTCCAGGTTAATTGAGAAATTCTTGGAAAATCTTTCTTCCATCCATCAAAATTGACTTGAATTAGATTAAAATTCACAAAGATACGATCACAATTTATTATAAATAGTCTCATAATCCAGGATATTATTATTCCATATGTTTCTCTACTCCTCAATAAATTGTTTAATTGTTGGGTCAAAAAGCTAGGATATTAAGCAGCTTTAGATTTGATTTCAGAATCTTTACTTTGGTATTATAAGAGAATATCTCTTGATCGAATCACGTAACGAATGATAATTAAATTTGTTGAATACTGGGTTTATTTTGGTAAGGTTGATATCGGCGGAGGCAGTTTAATAGCACAATCTCGGATTTTCCTGGCATATATCTTAAGCCGCGAAGCCTCCATCCGTTTCAAGAAAAAGAGTTACGGAAACGGCCATTTTCACGAATTTCAAACACTACATTAGGACGTTGAAATGTTCTCCTGAAGACGCATCCGTTTGCCTCTGAAATGCGACACGGCTAAAAGCATCTCTCTTCTGCCCTATATATTGCTTTGAACCTCCAAAATCAGGCAATAATCATATAAATAAAGTAATAACACCGAATTTCAAAAAAATTAGTGGAAATCCATGCAAATTGCAATATAGACAAATGAAATAGGCACTTGAATGTTTTAGAATTAAAATATTCAAGTTGAACTTTTCATTAATAATAAAATAAAAATCAGGATGAGGGGTTTCGCAAAAATATTTTTTCTTAATATTTAATAATTTCAGAATTGAGGGCACCTGAAATAATTCTTGCTGTCAATAATTTTTTGCACAATCGTGAGTATTTTTTAAAATATTTTTGCGACACCCAACATCCTCTAAAATATTATTACTAATAAAAAGTCTAACCTGTATTAACATTTCGACGGGCTCGACTAAGAGTAATATGACTCGGGATATTACCTTTTTAACTTTTTCTCATTTTATTATTTAATAAATTATTGCGCATATTCTGACAAAAAATCACGATTCTAGTGCTTAAATTAAGAAAGATAGGTTTTTTCTTATGGGGTACGTTTCGAGTTATCGCCCACAGGAGAAAAAATTTGACGCTCGAGTAATACGAACGGAGACATCGCCTTCTTAGTCGTTCATTTGCTAAACACTGTAGGCGATATCTTCAGGTAGCTTAGTCTTCATTGCGCACACCGACACCATATACGTGTGAACAATCATGTATGTATTAGTAACCAATAAGACACGGCTATGACTCCCCACCACCATCACTATCAGTCCCTTTCTTCCTGCCTTATAATACTCACCACAATAGTCACCAACAATTACACATTTCAAAAAAGATTCAAACATTTCAGGGATGGCGCAATACTTCTTCTTCTTCACGATCACTTGTTTAAACTCTACTAAAATAATTTCATTTTTAATAATAATTTAATATTATTATTTCAAAAAACACATTTTTCAGTGATAATATTAAATAATAAAAGTTATATTTTTTTTTTAAAGTGGTCGAAACAAAGACTCCCTGCTTTGTAATAATATTGGTGGATTATCAACACTTTTGAAACCAAAAACTATAAGTGGTTTTTGGGTGTGTTTTTATCAGCAAAATCAACAGAATGATGAAATACCCTGTTATTTGTATTATATTCAAACAAAACTGCAATTCCAATAAATACGATAATATAAAGTAGTGAGTATTATGAGAATAGAGTTCCTATGGTCTTATTCAGTGAAGTGGTCAAGTCATATGGCTATTGTATTGTGAACATAATATATTACTAATATCCTAATTTACCGGTTGTATTTTTATTTAAAAACTTGCCACATATGTGAGATGTTTAAAAATTTTTTTTTTTTTCATTAAATAACTATTATTCTCTATTATTATTAAAATAGGGTATTTTGACATAACAAGCTGAAAATTTGTAGAAACAGTTATTTTTTTTTCAATAAATCACACAGAGGCTTCGAAGTTTATTATTAGCTGCACGTAAGCGGATGACAATAAATACTATCGTCATTTTAAATTATCAATATTTATTTCATTTACTGATTATTTCAATTAAATAACCATTCTAAGAATTCATACATTCATTCATTCTACCACTTAATACCTCGGACATCGTTCAAGTGGTTTGGTAAAAACACTTTTATATTTAATTGAACTGATATTTCTGTTTCATGGATTTTGTTTTCATTGATTTTTTAAAATCCAAAAACCCTCAAATACCTGATATTTTTCAAGGGCTTATTCACTCTTATAATTATTGTGTGATATTTTTCAAAAAGTTTCAGTATTCTTTAGACTTTCAACGCCATAACATTATTTTTTTGTGTATTTCTACAAGATGAGACGACGCGACGGTAATACAATTTTTAATATAATAGCTGATTTTGTTTTATTTGTGAGAAGTCACTATTGAATAGTGATTTTGTTAATTAAGTGTGTGGTTTGAAAACTTTAAAGACTTCTATAAAATGAATAGCGGAAATTTTCCCAATAATATCAGTCAGTGCACCTCGTAAAAATAGTAGCGGTGACAAAAAAATGGAAAATTATCGACACAAGGTCAGTAACGCAAGTAATCTAGAATTTAAAGACAATATCATAAAAATAGTAGAGAAACGAAAGGATTAAAAAATTTTGGAATCGACCACCAGTAACTATAATCATAAATAATATAATCATTTACCCAATCGATGAAGGAGATTTATAATTATAATGAAAAATATCCTAAGTATATTACGTATATGTATATGTATGAACTAATTAAAAATACAAATTATTAATTGTAAATGATTTTATAACTGCATACTTGGTATTATTGAGTGAGTATTACAGATATCATATCGGCTATAGCGAGGATAGACACTAATAATGATAAAATGATAGGAAGAGCTAATAAAATTATGTCACATGCGATTCAATATTAATGTATGAGAAAAAGTATACTAATAAAACCATTTTTTCAACAGAGTGAATGAATATCTTTACCATTTGTCTTTATTTGAATTGCTTATTGAGAAAAAGCGTTATATTTTGTTATCTGTATTATATTCAAACAAAACTGCAATTCCTATAAACACTATAGAGTTTGGTCATATTAAATGAAGTGGTCAAGGAATGAATGCTTAAAATAATATCAGTTGGGAAACCTAGTCACTTGAGATATTCTAATGCTTATCCTAATTTACCGGTTGTATTTGTGTATATTTATTTATTTTATTAAAGGTAGTGGTGGAGTGTCTCTATATGAAGCAGGTAATAGTAGTGATATCGGCTAGTAGTAGTAGTAGGTATAATAGATATTGTGGGTGTGTGCGTGTCGGTGTAGTAGTGTGTGTGAGGGAGCTAGGATGAGAGTGTGTGAGTGTGATGCATAGTAGTGTGTGTGTGACTTATCATCTCCAAGTATTTCAAGAAGGACATTGAAGACAGCGATAACTCCGTGTATCGCCTTCCCGTGCGCTTCCCCTCCGCAAATCTTCCCTACAAGAACAATTTTTAGCTTGCCCCCTTTTAAATATTGCATTATAACCTATTTAAAAAATACTCATATGTTGATAACACAATGGGGCACGTTTTTCCGAAAACAGTGAAACGATATAACATTTGAATAAAGAGATATTAAATAAAAACCTTAAAAAAACGGTTTTTCGGCCGTCCTGTAAAGTTGTGTTTTTCGACTCATCGCCGTCTTAGCGGAGCCCGTCGATTTCTAAAAAAATATAGTTCTCTTTATTATTTTAATTATCCATAAATATATGAAATAAATTTAACTAAAATTTAATTTAATTAAATTTAAAAAAATCCACTCATTTGACTTTTTTTAATTTTTGAAATTTAAGTATAATTTTTAGTATTTTATCAAAATAGGTAGCTTCGGGGTCCAACCGATAATTTTTCCATTATCGATTATCTGTCTTCGCAGTTTTCTGGAATGCCTTCGTCGAGTTTTTTACGCAGTAAAATATTCCCACACCATTAAAAGCTCGAAGAAAATAAAATCTCCCGTGGACCAATCGGCATTATAAATTTATCATTCTATAAAGTCTTCTGACTATTAGTTGCTTAATATTCGAAGCATTTTTTTCATTCGCTATTGAATAATACCTGGCATCTATCATATCGACCTTTTGGTTTCTTTGTGGCTGTATATGGGTACATAATGAAAATATTGTCGCACCTGTACACCTGAAGGAAAAAATTGCCGCATTTCCGATGGCATTTCAGTTTTCATGCGTCCACGAAAAAACTGACATAAAAATCCAATATCGTATAAAATACTTTATTATCCTGAAATCGATTCAATTTACCAATTTCCACTGGTAATAAATGGCTGAAATATCACACAATTTTAATAGACATGTGTAATTTAAAACAATCCATTAATATTAATAGACCGAGGATAAATTTAATATCAATTACTCGAATTACTCATCACCACCACATATTAAGCCTATTTTCATATATGAAATATACTAGAGAAACTTCTAAAAATGATATTATACAAATGACTAAGCATGGATACTAATACTGTAATTTTCCGTTGTAAATTCGTTTTTTTCAACATCATGAATATTATTTTCTCTCAGGGATTCAGTGTAGTTAGAGTGAAACGTGAATAATTTGAAGGTTTTAAAATGTTTACATTACTGTATTGATTGCTTAATGAAATGTAATTGAGAAAAGTTCATTATATTCTCAACCCATTTGCATCCGCGATACCGTCTAATAAATGGGGCATTTTAATGGGGGTTAGAAATTGGCCCATTTGAATGTTAAGGGGGAGGATTTGGCGTATTTAAAATTCTTATCGAGAGACAGAACTCAATTATGGGGTAATGAGAAAAAATAGGAGAAGGAAGCCACTTCAATAAACACAATTCGGATGGAAGGTTTTCAACCATTTCAGGATAAATTCACCTGGTTTACAGACTTCAATTCCCGACACAATTACCAAGTGGACCTTCCTGTGCAATTTCCCGTCGAAGGCTTTATCCGTTCAGCGTTAATCATTTTCAATCGACACGAGTAAAAACCTGGGACAATACAGACACGGACCTGTAAACCCGTCACGGGAAACAAGCGTGATTAAAAGGAAATGAAGGTTGAAAAGTAGAAAATGTGATTTTTTTCCCCACCGAAATGACACATTTTACCTCACATCACTACTGCAATAAGTGAATAAGTACGCGTCGAGAGGTTTTTTATACAAACTATTACTAGTTACACATTTCACCCACTTAATAACCGCCTCAGTATTTACCTTATAACAATCCAGGAAATTAGAGTAAACCTGGATCAAGACGACCGATCGGGATTTTATTAATATTATTCGCGATTTCCCAGTCGTAATAACCGATCAAATCAATTTAAAAAAAATGACTTTAGCGGAATTTGAATCCATGACCACAGCATTTTCAGCCAAGTTACTTATCCCTTGAGCTATCACGCTGGTATGTAAATTATAAAGATACTAGACTCAATAATTATTTCTACAGTTTTATTATTTTTAATAAAGTTTAAAAAAAATACAGTTGTACAAAAAGAAAACATCAAACAATTTATATATAACATATGAGTTAATACACGATAAGTTTTTTGTAATAAAAAAAAATGATATTTTGAAACATTTTTTTTCACAATAAGTTATCACGACAGTGCATTTATTTTATGGTGATTTTTTGTGTATTTTTAAATAATATAACCTCCATTGTGTTATAATCGGTATGATTTTCATGGTGCCATGGATATTGCATGCAACCCTTTCTAAAATAATAAACAATCTGTATTCTAAAGGCATTTTGAATCTACCAATAAATGCACGTTGTTTTTTATTATTTCAATCCATATATTTCAACCTAGAGTTTGTTAGTAATCGTAATATAGTAATAAAAATGTCTGAAACGGTAAATCATAAACATGATTGTGTAATTTAACGCGTGCTTTAAAAGGGGCTACTTATTTACTTGGCCAGAATGAAAGGAGTATTTTCCGTTAGGCTTCACGGACAAAGATAAAAGCCGGACTTTAGTTTAAAAGCAACCGAAGGAAACTGAGTGGAAGTTGTTTCACTAAAAACTAGCACTACCTGTACTTACAAATACAAGAAGGCTTCTTATAATAAGGAAAGCCCCTGCAAGGCAATGCTCACCGAACAAACTTCCAAGAATATCTTTATTATACACCCGCCAAAAGATTTCCCTGTAAATATTAACATTTACTCTAAATACTGCATGCAAACTTCACACGAGTTCTACAGTTTCATAATAATTTAGTTGTACTTTGTACGTTGAGATGTTTATATTTGATAGCATCCTCAATTGTTATACCAAAATAAATTTGCTCGGGTTTGTTTAACAAACTTATAGTCAATCAAAATATATTTTCTTTGTTATAAGATGTGTCTGATGCTGTTCACAGAATCTTTAGAAAAAATTATGTTAAAATAAAAATAAATGGAAAATATAATTAACACAACGAATGCCGCAACGGCTCTTACCGGGGCCATCGCGAGTTGACCGTTCTCTCTTATTCGGGCCAGAAGGTAGATGTGTGACGTCAATTGTCGTATTTATTTAATATAAATGGAAATATTATAGTTTATGCGTGTAAATATATGATTTTTTCGTAAAGATCGAAGTGTAAATAGGTTTTATAGATTATTATTATGCTCGAAAAGTAAATAAATTTGGTCACAGCTCTGCGGCAGCTGCTTAATAAAAATAAGTCCTGGTATTAAATTAATATTTATTTTAAAATGTTTGAGGAATATAACTTGGTGAAACTCAAATTGTAGGCTGATGAAAGAAGCTCGTTGAAAAGTCCAGTCGGATTATCCTGTCTGTAATACTGGAACAAGGTGTACCTACAAGGACTATACCTGCTCTTCAGAACTCAATTTGCTGCATTGTGTATATCTGTACTATTATAGCTGTATTATAACTATGAGGTCATTGTGTGCTGATGAAATTGTTTATAAAGAACTTGCAGGAAGGATGTACCTCAGGAGGTTTCATCAATAACGAGCGTTATTTTTCGCAACTATATACACTACTTTTTTTTAACCAAAATGAATTTTTGTTCATAATCATTTTTACTTTAGTAGTAAGGTGTCGCGCATAGTCCGCAGTACACCGTAGTCCGTCGTAGTACGTCGTAGTCCGTCGTATTACGTCATAGCCCGTAGTGCGTCGAAGACCCTAGTGCGTCGTAGTCCGTCGTAGTGAGGCTTAGCGCGTAGTCTTCCGTTGATCGTAGTCAGTTGTAGTTCATCGTAGTATTTCGTAGTCCGTAGTCAATCGTGGTCTATGGTCCGTTGTAGTCCGTAGTCCATCGTAGTCCGTCGTAGTTCGTCGTAGTTCGTAGTCCGTAGTCCGTAGTCCGTAGTCCGTAGAGTGAAAAAATTTTTAAATTATAATAAATATTTTGACAATTACAAGTTAAAATGATCGATAGTAAAACTGCATATTCAACGAAAAGTGTTAACAACATATTTTATTTTAAGGATATTTTGAATACCAATAAACTATTTTAATCAATAAAGCTCGTAAAATTCACTCGTGAACTAGAACAAAAATTCAGAAAATTTCTTCTCAAGTATATTTCGTAGTATAATAGTTCCTTTGACCGAAAATAGGAATGAAGCCGACGTCCACCCTTTTATCGGCATCCAACAAATTGCATAATTAAAAGACTACTTTACCACACAACCGATAAATATTTATATGCTAACCTCAAACTAACCCTCAATTAATATTCTTTGGCCATCCCTGCAATATACAACGACTTCAAATCAATGTGAATAAACAGATTTTTGAAGCGTTATTTTCCCAACTAATTTTCTTAGATTACAAAGTTTACATGCGGCGTACAAAATTGGAATAAGTTTTTGAATCTATGTTTAAATTTCACGAAACTTGCGTGTGCTTTTTAGATACTACGCATAAAACAACGACAGCTAAAAAATCATGTGGTTTTGGGTTAAAAATTACATTTAAACACATTTGTATATGTATATGTTATCTCTTGGTCTTTCTTAACAACCGCCATCAATTACATGATTGTATGGATAATATAATTATATTAGAAATACACAGTTTGAGTTTATCATTGAATTGATTTTAAATCCTTGTACCTACCGATATATTTGTATGTATATAATATTTTTCAATTTGAACTTGATGTTGTTTTTGAATGGTGTGGTGAGGAAAATAGGCTGGTGAAGGTCTCATTTGTGGGGATTTCCTGCAAAGCGAAATTTCACCGGAACATGGTTCTGCGGTTTTGTCGCCATAATCACACCCCATACTACTCGTTATTTACCTGCTGAAATTTGAAACCAACTCGGACCATCTGTAGAATTCACGAATGTAGGCACAAATTTTATTTGCGAACTGAAACTTGGATAGGATTAGTGAAAAGTTCCTGTCCTCAATCAACGCTGGCGAATATAATACGAATAAAGGTAAAAAATGTAAATAAAGGTAAAAAGGTAATAAAGGTAAACGTCAAATTTCTAAAATGACACTGATCAATTGTATTAAATCATTTTTCAAATAATTGAGGAGCTCAGAATCGAAAACTCTTATGTATATGAATAAATGCAAAAAAGCGTACATCTCTTTTGTATTCGTAAATTTATAATATTCAAATGCAGAACATTTTGACTATCAAACATTACAACCTAGATTTAAAGAAAAATATTAAAACTGTATTTTGATTTTGAGTGTACTCACCATCATACTGAAATTATAACAACAAACCCAATCGAAGACCATTGAAATTGATTTAATAAAATATGCCTCACGATTACTGGGTAATTAATAATTAAGACATAATATGCATATTTCAGTAAGTCCTACGTGTATTTATATAATGTACATATAACCCGGCACCTTTTTTACACAGTTAAATATCTTCGTAGTCGAGTAAATATACCCTTATCAAAGTTGCAAAAATAATGCGACAGAAATTATTTTAAGCTTTTTCTACTTAGACGATCCGGCTTTTTCTGAGTTCGAATAAATTTTATGGATTTGAATATATAATCGCGTAAAATTTATACATTCGCAGTTTGCTTATTTCGACAATATTATATATCTCGTGGAATAATGCTAATATTGTTTCGTGTGGTAAAATATGTTTCACTCTTTTATATAATATTTGAATCGTCAGGATCGGCTTAAGGGTTGACATGCACTTCAAAAATACACGGGATATTTATAAATGTGCTCTCTACATATATGTTTTCACCGTAAAAATAAATCACTTCCCTACGGAGCATTTTAATGATTTTCACGACCCATTTTAAAATAAACTGATACTTGAAAATGTACAAAATTTCTGGCTTTCTCTGACACAAGCAATGTGATTTTCATAATAATAAATATGTGTATATTTATGCCGTGTGAAGAGTTTTGTCCAACATTGCGCACGCTCAATAGTAACCGCACAAATTTAATTGAGAAACTGTGTCAAAATAATAACAAGACCGAGATAAATTTTCTGTTTAGGAAACAAGCATGCTGAGTCGGTGGTTTTGGCAAAAAATCAACTTTTTTAATCAAATTGCCACTCCCGTGTTGTCGAACCGATTTTTCAAGATTGCGCTATGAAAAAATTCACCACCGCTTTTAATTAATTGGATCCTTTGGGAAACTCAACTATATTGATTATAAACATTTTTTTGGAAAAAAGCAAGGTCAGTCTGGTTGACCCCTTAAATATTATTAAGATATTTCTCATCGGAGCTCATAAATATTCTAATAACGATTGTTTGTATTAAACCTAATTTATTATTCATGAAAAGGTTTTTCACAATATAAATATTTCACCGTCAAATAAAAAACACATTCTTTAAAATATATAATTTTATGGTATTTTATAAACATATAATATTTCAATTCTATTAATAAAAATTTTATTAGAATCATCTACAATATTCAATGAAAGAACATTTCAATTTTTCGAGTTGACAGATACTTATGAGTCATGACTTCAGTTATATCATGTAATTATTTTTTTATAAAAAACGACTATTCTAAATTTGATAGATATTTTCCAAGCATGACATCTTCCAATTACCTGTCGATCTCGTCTGGATCTAATTTCTTGGCAAATAGTCTTGACCTTTCCGTCAACATTGAATATTTGCTAATCCATTAGATAAACCGTATATTGATGTATTTATATAAATAATTAAATATTTTATAAATAACATTCAATTGTAGCTTTACTCGTATTATTGAGGTAAGTAGTAATATTAGAAATCACTTCATAATCATAAATATAAACTCAGACTTATTTCGTCTCAATATTTTTTATGTCCAAAAATGTTTTTTATTTTATGTACTTCATAAGGTGTTTTTATTTAATATTTACATGTAAAATTGTTATTCAATGTGAATGTTTCAAAATATTGTACGATACCATAAAAATATTTAATAATAATTTTAATAACTAATTTTACAGTTTGTATCATAATAATAAGCTGCTGTCTTTCAGTATTAGTACTTATTAAAATGCCCATATAATACACGGTGATACTTCCATAAAAATACTTTTATAACTTGTTGCAGGTGCTTTAATGCACGAAGAGTATTCACCTTAAATTACAAAAAATCAGAATAAACCAAGACGATCGATATTATATAAGATCTTCCGGTTATTACTTTTTTTAAAATTCAAGTTTAGGATTCAAACCTATGGTTGTTATAATGGATTCACATTAATCTAGTATCAATGATATTTATTTATTACGACCCAGAAATCGTACAAATGCATTTCGTTGAATCCTTTCAGTGAGGATGAGAATGTATAAATTACATTATAAATAGGTATACATATGAATGTACAAAATACATATAAAAATCCTTGAGAGAAATGTAGACATAACAAGTCTCATATGGGAGCGCGATTTATTTACATCGAATACGGCGTTCAAAAGAAAATGGATGTAAACTAAATACATACCTATAGGCTTTACCTGAAAAGGAAGCGCCTTGCTGTAGATACTTTGTGTTAAAATAACACGAGGCTAGGGTGTGTAGAAATTGCAAAAATTGGGTACCCACGTGAAGGTGCCATCGTTAATGTAATAGGTGAACGCCTTCCATTCGCCGATCAGATGAAAGCCTTCGAAGCTTAGCTCAAAATCCAAAGTGTTCGACGAGAGACGCGAGCTTCTTCCATGAAGACATCTAGTGGAAAGCCTTCGAATAATCCGAAAGCTTCTTTAAATATAAATACACCTATCTTTCTATCTATCTATCCATCTATGGAAGAGGTTCTGTGCAAATGTGCACAGGGTATGTAAACTCTTTTAACGAATCATCAACAATAATTCATCAATATATCAATTTTAAACAAAATGTTCTTCATCAAACCTGAATTCTAATTCTTTCAATATAAGAGCTGTGGGTTGATTTTAGGGGGTTATACTCAATGGGCAAAGGATATTTTTATGCTCCTTTCATAACAACGGCTCATTACAAAAGATTTGATATTCAACGAACCAAAAACCTTAAAATCAACTTCCTTCACTCAACAGCCGTATTTAAATAAAATTTGAAATTTAATTTATGCATTTTTTTTTATTATTATTAAGAGAAAACAGTCACCTGGAATACCAGAGAACCTACATCTCCGATGTCGGTGATCTTAACTATTACTACACACACAGGTCACCGACTTAATAATCAGTATTTACCTTACAATACAGGAAATCAGAGAAAACCTGGATCAAGACGATCGATCGGGATTTTAATAATATTATTCCCGATCTCCCAGTCGTAATAACCGATCAAATCAATAAAAAAAATCTTGACTTGAGCGGGATTTGAATCCATGACCACAGTATTTGTAGCCACGCTTCTTATCCCTTGAGCTATTACACTGGTGAATGTATGCATTGGCTGGTGAATGGTATGCATTTATTAATTGTGTGATTTAAAATACACACATTAATATTATATTTAAAAAAAATATATGTTAAAATCTAACGCTTTTTACCCAAATTCAACCCAAGTTGCATGTCCTAGATATTGCAATATCACGAAACAGTGTAATAAAACCGGACGTGGATCTGAATCATAAAATATAGCATGACGTGATTTTCTCATAAACAAATTCTAAAATATATGGTCTTACACATAAAATACTGAATATATTAGTAGAACCACCTGTCGTGTCTATGGATTATTGCTTTGGTTAAAGGGATGTTTTAATATATTATGTATAAGGTTTATTATGTTTAAAAGATATTGATAAAATAACCCATTTGTAAGATACGTGACAAAATATTATAAAATCAAAGTCGTCAATCACATTATTTTATTATTGGGTATTTAATAATTTCATTGGAATTGTGCGATAATAAACAGTGTTAAAAATAAAGATGTGTGTATTTTTCATTCGTTTTACTAAACCAGATATTTTCACATATCATGTTTATTATTTTATTTAAATAAATACCCCTGAATGCACAGGGTATGGCACTTGCATTACCCCCGATGCATATTTACGTTATATTTACCGTTGGACGTGTTGCTTCATATGAAATTCCATACAATTATTATGCAACTCACCTACACGTAGACTTAAAGTACCTATCTAAATAGGAAATTTAGAAAATACAATTGATACAATATAAACCGCAATAAATGACCAATAAAGAGAAATTCCATAGACAATTCATTCAAACAACGACAACCGTGTACAAAGGATTAATAAACATTATACTATCTGCATTAATTAAATAAGTAAAAGAGAAAAAGCAATGAACTATATATGTATATATATTCGTAGCAGTTACTTTATGTTAGTTTCTGATTTGGCTTTCGAATAAATATTTCAAACCAGTGGAATAATAAAAATTGTCTATTTACATGACATTTCATCTCGATTAAACTAGTTTTTATCTTGTTAATTTAACTAACATCATTTGATAATATTAGTACAAACTAACGTGGTGATAGAATTTCAAAACTCTACAAAGTTGGCTTTGAAATTCTATTAGTAAAATACACAGAATAATTAGGATATATTTAATATTATCGAAAAATATACATAATTACCTAATAGGTTGTTATTAAAAAATCTATTCTATCTTTAAAGTTTCAGTGTTCTAAAAGGTCTATTCTTTAAAGTTTCAGTGTTTTAATACGGTAAGACACAAGATTATCCTAATAATTTTTCGAATCGGACTAGTTGAGTCATACGGAGAAAAAACTTCTACTTGAGTAAGTCCTCTCTATTTCTTATAAATGATACTTACTTTTTATTAATACCAATCTGCCTGTATATGCATGCTACGCCATACAAAAGTGTATGCTACGCCACACAATATACAGCATATTTTATCGGTCATGATGACTAAGCTTGTCTTAATATATTTTTACAGATTATTTCTAGCCTAACATCAAAAGTTTATACCATATGTGACTTTTGATTGAATTTTATATCGAAAAACTTTATTCCACATATGTAATAATTGTTGAATCAAACATACAAAATCAATGTGTCGTTGAAAATCAAAAACGCTTATCTCGCACCTTGCTCTTTATGAGATATTCAAGCTTTTTTCACACTATTTCAGGACAACATATTTCAAAAATATTTTTATAAAGGGGAAGCTATTGGGATAGAAAACATGGACATGTAAAGTAAAAAAATGAAAACATAGTACAAAATTGAAAATAATGTATGTTTATTATGCATTCAAGCGATTTTGAAATGCACAGTGTGTATTTAAGCTTTTTTGAAAAATTCATTCACATATTTAAGCATATAATGCATATATTTTTTGTTTTATTGTTGATAGCCTTGTTTTTGGCCATATCTGGAGGCACTGTTACCATTTCTGAATCTATTTTAATATGTTTTTTATAATACAAGTTGTAGTGACATGTGCACCGTGGTTCAAAATACCATTGAGTGGGGAAAACAATGCGCATTGGTCAATTTGCAGTTAAGCGAATTTTATATGTAGACTACGAGGTACGTTTTTCTAAGTATTAAAGCTTTTTTGAGAAATGTAAGTAAGCTAGGTGAATTATATGTAATAATTTTCTGTAAAACGAATATCATAAAAATAATATCAAACATAGTCAGATAATCGTTTTTGATTTGTAACGACACACATGAAATCAATATCGCTCAGTATTGTGAAAGTTTTGCTGAATGTACAAACACGATATGTTGAATTTATTAATACGTGAAAAGTTATCAAATGATCGTCGTCTATTATTTACATTTGAAAGAAACCCGCTAATGAACCGATCGTTTGCGGTTTCGTCTGGATTTCAGCATGAGGTTGGGTCACGTCACGTCATATGGCCACAATTGCTTGGTGGGTGAAAAGCCTCAGTCCTGAAATACATGATCCTTCACAAATGATGCCGTTAAGGCTTCTTCTCACGCTCCCACAATTAACGCACACTGAAGCCAAGAATTATAAAATCGAAACAACAAACTCTGTATAGTTGCCATAAGGAACAAATTTCATACTTCCATGATGCTACAACAAAGAAGACACGTACGTAAAGTTTCCATTAAACTTGCACAGACAGGCATACGTTTCAATTATTGTAAAAGTTTACAGATAATTTAATCATAGAAAGAATATTAATTTAAATACTTAATTTGCTTTTCTAGCAGTCTCTGCATACTATAAAAATAATATGCATTAAAGACGTGTACATATGTATATATATATGAATATGTATCATATATTTTGTATTTTCTAAAGATTTTTTTAACTTTATCATTAAATTATATATTCACTATTTTAAATACATATTTATCCTCACTACTAATACAAATTCATTGTAATATACAATGTAAAAACAAATTATTAAAGGATAATGTCTGTATAAAGTCATTAAATTAAACTTACTATGGAGATGACTAAGTTTTTATTTAGAAAAAAACCATATTGAGGAACAAAACTAATCTGGTTAAATCACTGTAACTATGATTAATAAATTATACACACGCTTCTAAATTAGAGTAAGAAGCGATAATACTATTTATTTCTATCAAAATTGTATTGAAATTTATTAAATCTGAAGACTTTCAACTATTCTTACCACGTTTCAAGATGTTATGAATTAATTATTAGGTCATTCATATATTCGCATTTTCAAAACTTTACATATTTAACCATCACAATTGAAATCGTCAAAGGATTCAAACAAAGCATTTCATGTAGTCAACTAATTCTGTCTATAAATAATAATAATATGTATGTTAATATGGTTTATTGTTCTATAAGTGAGATTTTAGAGCTTCTTCATGTAAATGTGTAATCGACCCGGTTCTCTTAGACAAGCAGACTCCCACAGCTCTGTCAAAATCCAAACTTATGTTATTTGTAACTATGAATAGAGATAATAGAGATCTAACACTGGATAAATGTTACATTAGTGGAGATCAAAAGCCAAACACCATTATACAATTGTTATCGAATACCCTATGACAAGATGTTATTCTTAATGTTAGTCATTTTAATGACACCACTTATCGTCAGTTAATCGTAGCATATCGATTTAAACGGTGGCACTTTTGAATTTGATCTTGTGTAGAGTGAGTAATTAATACCATCAGTATATCAATGCTTATCTCCTGGCTTCTTCCCTCTTCCTTTGCCAACGAACTCGTAACGACTTCCCTTTGTCGCTGTAAATCGCACCGAGTACGGGAAAAGACCAGTGATTGTGGCATACATCACAGCCTCCCTCGTTTTTTACACGATTAAAAATAAGAAATATATCTCCAAGTTCCACCCTCGCTACCTTTGCGAGCTCAGATTGCATGCGGTCAGGATATATGTGTGTTCTTTTTATAGCTCTTTAAGACGGCAAAAAAGAGTGCATTCTGCAGCCAGCAAATCTCCTGTCCAAAGATATTACCAGATTATATATGTTTATTTTATACTAGGATACGGTTTCAGAGCCGCCTTGTGGCCCAGTGGTAAGTGTAACGGATTCGTGAGTGAAGACTCCCGGGTTCGATTCACGGCACCGTAGTCACTTGGTAGATCTAGCTTAGCAAACTAGATCTTAAGTACTCATTACTGTCTGTTGGCCTGGGAAACCATCTCTACTATATTCTCCCGTAAAGGCCAAGGTGGCCTGGCCAACCCCTTATAAATGGACTCCCGCCAATAGGGAAGGCGTCACGGTATATATATATTTCAAATTTTCAATCCTATTCAATCTTACTCTTTTAGAATATCTACTAAATAATTATATGAGATCATTTTACACCAAAAAGTAAACATTTTATTCAAGTAAAATACCGGGACGCCTTCCCTATTGATAGAATTCCCTTGTAAAGGCTTGGCCAGGCCACTCTGGCCTTGGAATATGTATATATAGTAGAGGTGGTTTCCCAGGCCATCCCACAGAAATGAGTCCTTCAGATTTAGTTTGCAACACTAGATCTACCAAATGACACTAATGGACACCGTTTTTGCCGGTGCCGTGGATCTAACCCGAGAGTCTCATTCACGAATCCGTTACACTAACCTTTTAATGCTTTGGATTCCTAGACGTGCGTCGCCATAAACGTACACCGTAAAGACAGTAATAGAGTTGCTTCGCTGTCCTTTTGATCGGTTTTTTGTTAATTAGTGCCTCACCCGAGGCTCGTACGAGGCATTAACTAGCAAAAAACCGATCATAAGTGTAGCTAAGTAACTCTACTATCGTATTTACGGTGACGTATGCCTCGAAATCCATTCCAACACTTTAATGTAAATAATTTATGCCTCAATACTTTATTCTTAAACATATAAAATACAGTCTTGATAACACCTTACATGGAGTTTTTAGAGGGGTAATTTAAAAAAAAACAACATAAGAATACGGTCACTTTTAGGTATGCGCAGAGATGTACCAAAGTCAGACGAATATTGTATCTCTTTTCTGTATATTGTTCTAACATTTTCTGCATCGAGTGTAAATGAAGTGATCAGATGGGATGAAGACAGCAGTATAATCATAATGACGTTGAATTTCTTTATATGAGTGCATTAATAAGATATTATTATATTCGTTTGACCTTGGCACATCTCTGCGTATGCGTAATTCCTACTGAAATTAAATTATTCAATGAAATAGCATTTTTTCGAGGTCATTTAAATAATAATAAAAGTCTATTTTGGCCATATATTAATAATGATAAAGGTGACCAACATTATATACCCTTTATCTGGTTTCAGGGCGACTGCTATTATTGAAAATGGCCGTTTCAGTTCTTTTTCACACGGACGCCCTTTGAACGTCACGTTTACATACATTCGATACTTATACTAAAATATGATTTAGAACTGAACCGATATTGTCACGGTAATATGCATATTGGAAGTTGGCAGCGCTAGACTGAAAAACTGAAAAGCCACCTTTGTCCAACGCGATAGTTTTATGCGAGTCGACATTTTATGGCCGATAAAATTCTTAATATGCAGCCGGGCCTTGTTTATACTCGCATAAAGTAAATTTAATATTATAATTTCACCACTCAATGGGGCTAAAACAAAAGTTAGGTTATGAGTTTACAAATATAATCAACATTAAATATTTTATATAACAAAAAGTGGTAATCGAATATTTGACTGGTTGGGTTTTTAACATAATATAATGGTTCATGGACGATACATTTTTTTACCATGGATAAAATATTTAAAAATACTTAACATGGTGGACTTGAATTAACTAAGAATATATTAGGGGGTGGTAAGGTATCGTGTGTGTATTGTGTCTGTTAAATAACCGATTAGTATTAAAGTTTTCATTAATAATAAAAAGAATTATTAAAAAAAAACATTTAATATATTTTTCGCATATATTTGCAATATCCAAGCATCCTTAAACTATTCTCAGTTAATTCAAGTGTCTCCTGTATACAGTAAACGTCGGTTTTTAGAATGGTCTTTTTAATGATAAATGTTTTATAAAACAATAAATAATAATCATTTACTGAAATAAATTGACATTTGTGCAGAAAAAAAGACGTCAATAACTTTATTTTATGGTGAATTTTTTTTTTAAATTGAGGGTTTCTAGCATGTCAAAACCATTACATTAATTAATGTAATGTTTTAATTTTAATATAACCAGGTTTCAAATCCCACTCAAGTCAAGAATTATTAAATTGATTTGATCATTTATTACGTCTGGGAGATCAGGAATAATATAAATAAAATCCCGATCGATCGCATTTTACTGATATCCTGGATTGTAAACCAAATACTGAGGCAAGTCGGGCAGAGCCGTTCTGTCGGTGACCTGTGTAACTATTTTAAGATCACCGACAGTCAATTAACATTTATTGTATAAAAAACCCTCTCAAACACACCATTTCTAAAAATAAAAGCTCCACGGAGCGTAAATAAATAAATATAAATAAATATATATATATATATATATATATATATATATATATATATATATATATATATATATATATATATATATATATATGCCGTTCGTGACAGTTTTCATGTCTATTTCGTTCTGGGGCAAAACGCGACAAGATGAATTTCATATTCATAGTTGTACATACATATTTCAATTTCCTCACCACTGCAAGTAAATAAAATAGCCGGTGGCAGATGTGCGGAAACTTTTATTTGTGTCAGAAAATTGAAATCTCGAGTCGAAAAGGCATTTGAGAAGAACAAAATCAGAACGTCATGTTCCACAAGAAGAAGCACTCGGAAGGAGTAAACTTTCACCAACGATAAACATGCCGACAGACTTCCTCAGTTGCAATTTTTCCAAGTACGCAAATTACGCCAACGCCTCCTCAGAAGTTTTCTCCGGAAAATTAAGAAGAAAACAAAGCCTCTCGTTTTTCCCGTAGAGAGCCGCAAACTCCGCTAGTAAAAGTGGACATCGCACGACGGAAGTGCAACAAAAGACTGAAGAGATATTCTTTGGAACCTCTTTGTGTCTTTGTTCTAACAACTACGTACGAATGTTTCACACACAAAAAGGAATTACTCTCAACACATACTATCTCATACAAAACATCCCATAAAAAGTGGGAAATGCCTAACATAAACATAATCACTATTTAGTCCTGGCCAAGGCACAGTTATAATTTGAGTAAAGAATGGATAACCTTGACATCTCAAGTAGAAAAAAAAAATATATATATATATATATATATATATAAATATTTGAAATTATTAATAATTAAAAATATTAAAAGTGCTTTTGGAATCGAGTTTGGGCCACCATCTTTGAATCAATTATTTCTGTTAAGTACCCCAGTTCATTTAAGTCCACTATGTATAGTAGATATTTTTTTACGTAAATTTACAGAGGAGGTATTTTCAGCGCCAATCGCATCATTGATATTGTTAAACATTGAAAATAGTTGCAACGATTTCCTCTACAATACTGCTTTATTATTTGATTATTGTATTCATGGGGCAAACTTTAAAGTTTAATGCAAATTTCAAAAATAGTAATTTTATTTTATAATGTTATGAGATTGTTCTGTTAATTTTCTTCAAAAAAATGTAAAGAAAATACATGTTACTAAAACAGTTTTATAAACAGTTTTATAAAAGTTATTAGTGTATTTATTTTAATAATAATTAATTATTGCAATTAGTGCGCGAAAATAAAAAAGAAAAATCAACAAAGACTTATGGCGTCTCTTTTTCACAATATGTATTTGTAATTTGCAAAAAAAGAGATGACAGTTTCTTTATATAGTTCCATTTTTTTAACCTGACCATATTATAGAAAATAAATAACTCTATCTGTAGATTATAGAGCACAAAGAATCGAATTGACCCATAAAGCTTTTCATACACCTACCTTTAGTAATCAATATCCTTTTAAAAACAACACTTTTCCATTTTTCCATCAAGTATTTATTTTCCTGTAATTTTTTAAAGCCTTTGGTTTTGATGAATTAATTAAAAAATCGATAAAAATAATTATAATAGTCGGTTTTACCTAATGAGAGCCTTAAAGCGCTTCTATTGTACACTTAATTAGTATTCCCTGTAAGGCACTTCAACAGAACTTTGCCCGGCTTAATACTTTTTTCACAACACACATAATTATATACAAACTAACTAAATACTTAACCAAAGATTGAAACATTATTTTTTATAAAAATTGTGATGGTTATTTTTTAAACAACGAGCGAAATATATAATATAATATACCCTCTTCATGTTTTTGCGTGTGCAATAGAAAAAAGGTTATACCTTCCTCGATAAATAACAATCGAATGTTTATTTTCATAACGATACTCTTATTTCCAGGCCTACGAATATACGATATTCGAGTGATTGTGTTCACCATTAAGTACGGTATATTTATAGGAACCTTTCGAACAAGCTGTGAACAAAGAAGTGTTTTGTATAGCGAAACATTATCGCTGGTGAAGGTTGGGTCTTTCAAGAAAGTTCTAACCCAAAGCTCGTAGCCTAAAGCAGCAGTGGATTGTCAGGTCTAGAAAGCTCTGGGGAACTATACCACAAAACATGGTTTAAGCTATCAGATCGTCGTCAAATCCACAACCGCCTTAAACTTTGTCCATGCTCGATGGATTTGTGACCAGTTATTTAAGCTCGACGAAACCCTCCACGGAGATTCAAATAACATTTAGTCGTTTTGGCTAGTTCTCATATTTTATTGCCCATTGAGGTACACCGCGTACATTTTAGTTCAAAATAATATTATATTGTTGTGAACAAACGGTTGAAAATCCCCCAAGGAATTCAAATTCAAAGAAGCACTCTTTCTATGTATTGTTTACAGACTTAATTCTCACGAATATTTTACCTATATCATAAATTGTAATTTCTCCTCCGTGTCTTTTGTTTAGCATATTATTTTGAAAAATACAACCGCTCTTAAATATATCCATTATTAATGGAAATAAAATAATATCTCGATTCAATATATTTCAATTGCAAAGAGAATAGAAAAACTCATACTTTTGCCTTGGAAAACTACAAACTTGGATATAAATCCAACAATTACAACAATTAAGTTGATAACAATATTAAATATTTAGCATTTTTTTATAACTAAGTAATTTTAGATTAGAAATTTACTCGATCACTAACAATTAAGAGATAACAGGTAAGAGAACGAAGCAATTAAAGGGTTTCTATATCCCTCTTTATAACTAAAAAAACATATGTGATAGTATTTTTATCAATAATATTTATTTATTTATATAAGTCCCTGGGATCTTTTTACAATTTTTTTAGACACAACAATTTGTTAATTAATTTTTATTTATTTTTTAACTGCCGGTGAACTTAAATTGTAATAGTGTCTATATTCATTCCAAGCCAAGGAATATGCCTGACTTAATAATTACCTTAAAACCCAGGAAACTTGTATTAATGCGATCGATCGAATTTTCATTAACATTATTCCTGATCGTAATAACTGATCTTTTTTATACTTGAGCGGGATTTGAACCTATCACCACAGTATTTCAGTATTTCCAATGAGCAATAACGCTGAGTATTCATATGATATGATGTTCTGCAAATAATCGAACGGTATTAAACTAAAGTTTTAAAACTATTTAATTCATATTATGAAACATTAGCAAAAGCAGAAGTCGAACAGCAATTCAAGCCATTGCATAAAAACTTTGACTACGGTGATACAATATAATATCTCGATTGTAGAATGATTTATCACCAATTACACGGTGTTGTTTAAATGGAATATTGTATCGATTTACGATGGCAAAGCGACTCCCGATACAATCTAAGGGGAGAGCAGGGTCAAACTTAGGAATATGTATTGGTGTTGCTGTGGTGGAATATAGACGAATGTTTATTCTATGAAATATTAGCGTACCGCTTTGTGCTGAAACACAAACATCGTTGTTTTCGGAAACAAAGGCCTGTGACCGATTCAAGGCTCTAAAGCTTTCCCTGCACTACTAAACACACACACTTCCATACTGGAACTAAATAAATATTAAAGTCTCTTATGCAAGGACTTATTCGTGCTTACAGCTTATAAATTAACACATAAATATCGACAATTAATAAAATATATTGTACAATTTTTTTCTATTTGTGTTCCAAAAACGGTTTAAAGCTACTAGAGTCTAACGACAAACTGTAAGGAAACAATCAAATTTTTTGTATAGTCAAAATCTAGTATCATAATTATAACATATTATTTATTTAAAGAAATTTATTTGAAGTGACGTCCATAATATTCAATATACAATTGTGTTAATTTCATAAAAAAATAGTTATGGAATTCCGCCCAGACGACAACACTATTTTACTAAAAAAATCTATATCAATAACGAAGAGAATTTAAGAAGTTTTTACACGGAATGTCATTCCAAATTTTAATTGAAAAATAATTATTTATTTTTATACGCCCCAAATGACTTTTTTGATATTTTTAAACACAAAAACGTGTTAATTCATTGTTTGTTGGTGATCTTAACTATTACTATTTATACATGTTATCGACTCAATAATCGCCTCAGTATTTACCTTACAATCCAGGAAATTCGAGTAAATCTGGATCAGGATAATCGATCGGGATTATTTTAATATTATTCCCAATCTCCCAGTCATAATAACCGATCAAATCATTTTTTTACTTGACCAGGATTTGAACCCATAATTATAGTATATGAGCTATTGCATTTAAAAAAATATACATACACTAATAATCCTTAATAGGTCAGTAAAAATGTTACTCTAATGGGTTGAAGTGTATTAAATTGAAAAATTCCTGAAAAAAGCATCAACTCCCTTGAGTAAGACTCTAACCTATGTACATATTTTAGTTTATGCCCAACTAATTTACCTAAAAAATCTTACCTAAATACTTAAGAAGTATATAATCATTGATGACTACTATGTATGTATATCGTGACGCCTTCCCCATTGACGGGAGTCCCTTTATAAGGGGTTGGCCAGGCCACCTTGGCCTTACGGGAGAATATAGTAGAGATGGTTTCCCAGGCCACCACACAGCAATGAGTACTTAAGATCTAGTTTGCTAAGCTAGATCTACCAAGTGACTCCGGTGCCGTGAATCGAACCCGGGAGTCTTCACTCACGAATCCGTTACACTAACCACTGGGCCACAAGGCGGCTACTATGTACGTAATGACTACTATGTACGTATATTTTATATATTATTTCAATAATATAAGTAATTCAGTCGATATTTGAAATGGCTTAGGTTATGAGTAATTCGACGGAATCCTATAACTAATATCTTCGAGCATGGGTATCAGAAAGAGAATCCCATGGCGTGGTGATTTGGCGTTAAGATAAAGGACTTCACATTTATAAAATAATATAGATATGATCTGAAATGTGTTGGGGAAGCGCCAAACAGAAATATTATGGTAGAGGAAAGGCCGTTTGATGCGCAATCGGATCAAAGAGCAATGTAGCGGACAGACAGATGGGAAATTGACTACACTCGAAAGTCAATACAGCCTTGTTATTATTACTATAGGTATACAACCCTTCGCTAGATAACCCAAATCTAAATTGACCGAACTTTGTCTAAGAGAACCATTATATCAATACAGTATTAAATTGCAGCTCGCTATTTAACCAATCATATCAATACGCATTGTAATAAACATTATTCGGCATGAAATGGGAGAGTTTTTTTTCCCGAATTCCCCATTATGGATTGAATACTATGAATAGTCGTCTCGTTGAATGGCGTAGATTGACCTGATATATTATCGTCATAGGGTCGCTATTATTTCCGAAGCCAACTTTTAAAGAAACTATGTGCCCGATCGTCCATTTGCGTTTGAAAAGTTTATCATCGAGTCGCAGAAGGGGATTATGAGACATCAATGGCGAACTTTAAAATTAAAACTGTCCGATCTGTTTACCTGCTAGTTTCCACACTTTCCTGAATAATGGAAGGAGGCTATTTGAAATTATAATCCGATTCAGCCAGTTCATCTGAATAAGATGATTGCGTATTTTTTTATCCCCACATTTATTATTTCAAGAAAATTTCCGAAGAAAATTGAAATCGTTGATTTGATCGCATTCATTCATTCATTCGTTTGTAGCGCTACAGCCTTAATCCAAGCATTGCCTTTATGATAATTTTTTAAAAGCACTCACATCTACAGAATATTAAGTTTTGATTGTATAGAAGTAGGTTAGACAAATATTATTACAATACAGAAATACTATCTTCATAAATTGTACCTATTTAATGGGTGATATACTTAAAATATTCAGAGAAGTGTATTGTAATTTTAATCTTATATAAAATTTCCAAATCAAACATACTGTTTTTAAAGAATGGGTTTATTAACAGTTCAATGTATCCAAGTATTCTTAACAAGCTTCTGTGTAACTCGGCAGGAATAGGATCGTTTTTCTTTTGAATTGCATTGAATTCCATAACTTTAAGCATTATGTTTTCTATAATTTTTATAGTATGTTATATTTTTTGTTGCATTTCTTATATATTTTTGTTTCTTCATTTTTCTCACCTTTTTTCTATAATACTGACAAATTTCCATCATTGCCGAACCGCATTAGGTTTTTCCTGTAATGGCAAAGTGATGATGGTTCATGCTTTATATATATTAGATAAATAAATAAAATATATAAAAATATAATATATAAAATAATTACATTTGAAAAAAATTTCGTCGCAATCGAAAGGTTTCCTTAACTAACTTTGGCATCAAAAATATATATTTGGACCTATAAGCAGTAGAACAACGCTGCTTTAAGCTATAACGAACTAATCTAAATAGATACTCATTCAAACGATTTCTATTCAAATTTTAGATTATTTTAAAATTCATCAACCTCGCTTATTTTCAGTCTGATTGGGCATTGTATTTGGGATGTGGCGGAGACGCTTTATGGGCCATCTTTGATTTGATGGAGTGAAAAGGGTTTGCCATAAAGTGAGCCAAAAGGCCTTCTTGTAATTTGGACATGTCACCGTTTGATATATTGGAGGACATTTTCATAATTGCCGGAGACTAGTTTAAATTCAACAAGGAACAAACCGGTGAGTAATAACTTGTGACGCTCTTTCAACTTACGTAGTCAAATAAAGAGGTCGCGGAAGAGATAAGCCCCTTAATTCAAAATACCTCCCTTCCTAATTCCATATTTCACATCGTTTTTGATTTCTTATCCCTGAATTTGTCTAATAAATAATAAGAAGATAAGAGTTATATTAACTCTCAGTGGAAAATATACCAAAAATCAGCACCGCCACTTAATTAAATTATTGTTTTATAATAAACTTTTCCATTGACGATCATTCAAAGTAAACAGTAAACATTCCAAGCGTTGCCTCAAGCTGGTTCTTTATTTATGGTCTTTCGCATTGTTTTGATCGTTTCCCCTTCAATATAAATGCTAATCAATATTCATATAAATTCGACTAATCATCTCCCCAACATAAGTGCTGAAGAGAAGCCTTTTCAAGCCCAGAACAAAATGAAGATGGGGTGATCTGAAATGGCCATCTGCCGCCTCACGGAAGATTGATTACAATATATTGTATTATTGGCAAAAAATAAATATTATATAAAAGATCCAATATTCCGTGCATTGTGTCTATGCCAAAACGGATATTAATAATTGTAATTAACTTGAGCTATAACAGAAAGTAAATTAATAAAGCTTCATATTGCTATGCCGTATAGTTCTAGGTACCAAGTTATTTAATTTGGATTATTTTTATTATAGCTAATTAAATATACAACACATCCATTTGGCTGTAAAGCTTGACTTTCAGGAAGCTCATTCAGAAGCGGTAATAGTTTTGCATGTCGATGGAAAAAGTTTTCCCATACTAAGTCAGATCCAAAACTACTATATACTATATATCCACAAACACTGGGGTTTTATTGTTACTACTTCAAAACCCACCTAGACGAATCTGCTGGCATTATTGAATTATTTTTATTGCGAAAGTTATGGGTTGTTTGATACTGCATATTTATGGGTTTATAAATTATTTATAATATATAACTATATTTCACTTCTTGCGATAAAAAATATTTTTAATGGGTTTTTTTATTTTCTGCTTGGTTTTTTAATAGGACGGTTACATTTTTTTTTAAGTGTTTTTTTATCGATTAGAAGAAATTTTTGATTTTCAAAATGAAGTATAAAAATATGGAATTATTAAGCACTATCAAATTAAATACATCTAAAAATATTTTTAATTCATTTAATATTTTCAATCTATATTGTTTTTAGATGCTTCGCTTTGTTTTTAATACGAAGGTAATAAGTTGTTTGTTTTTTTTCATTCGAAAGAAGTTTGATTTTTTTTATTGAAATTAATAATGCGGTTTTTACACGATCACAATATTTAAAATCGAGTCTCCCGATTAATACTGTTTTTTTAAGAATTTTCATTTATTATGCATTATAATTGGTTTTAAAATTGAAATTCGATTAACGGTCTTAGTATTTGTATAAAATGTTGATCCAAATCGCTGTGGTTTTTATCGTAGTTCGTCGTAGCACAATCGTAGCCGATTTAGAATCAAGACTAAAAATTGATGAAGATCACATTTTTTTCGCTTATAACATTTATTAAACATCGTAACCTTTTATTCAATAGATATGGGCTCGAATACGCTAGACACACAATAGAAATTCAGAAGGAATATATCAAATCCGAAACTGTCCCACGTCATCTGTTTAAGCACCCATAAAAATAATTTTATGGAACTTATTTATAGACTATGTACGCAGGATTTTCCTTTATCAATGAAGAAAAAGTAAAATTTAGAAGACTAGCAGATAATATGGTATTACCGAGCACTATGCGTAATGTTCGTTAGTAAAATACAATTAATTACATAGCCAACAATGATTACAGTGTTGATCTACTGATCTGGCTATATCACATCATATCTTGGCTTTATCACACTATATCCTCACTATTCCAATAACCCACATATCCAAGATAATGATGATCCTTGCTTGGGGTGACTTCTGGCCAAGTTTGACCAGATCTATTATGCTGGAACTACAAAAACACTATCACAGCAAAGTTCATTGAAGTTATGGGGAACGGGTAGTTGCCCCCATGATTGTTGGTCCTAGTATCAGTGCAGGAGTGAGTGTTGAAATGAAATATGAGAGTCACTGGCCAGTGTGTTTATTTGGAGGTTAAGTATACAAAGGAGCGTCGCGTGTTATAAGCATCTCGTCCGAGACCCAAGTAACAGTATAAGGACGCGCGATTAAGGAGGCTGTTCGCGATAGCTCTTAGCGGCCAGCTGGAAGTGCATAATTACATATCTGCGCTATCCAGATGGCGCTATAAAGTAATGCGTATTAATAAAAACCGAAGAATCTCAAGCTGCCATAATAAATTATTTTATTATTAATAAATTATTATTTTTATACGAAAAATACTTATTTGGCCCATTGTTATGACCGTAATATATTCGAGTCGCCTTGTGGCCCAGTGGTTAGTATAACGGATTCGTGAGTGAAGACTCCCGGGTTCGATTCACGGCACCGGAGTCACTTGGTAGATCTAGCTTAGCAAACTAGATCTTAAGTACTCATTGCTGTGTGGTGGCCTGGGAAGCCATCTCTACTATATTCTCCCGCAAAAGCCAAGGAGGCCTGGCCAACCCCTTATAAAGGGACTCCCGCCAATAGGGAAGGCGTCACGGTATTTTTTTAGAAATATATAAGAGCCTTTAAAACATTTGAAGTTCAATTAAAAATATGTTGCATAAATAAATAAATATAAATCTAATAAAAGGGTGGTTTTCTGGTCAATAATGTGTGGTAGGCATGTCTGAACTAAAAAGGCCGTATATCGGTTAATCGGGCATATAGAATATTAGTATAATGTGCATATAATATTGCAAGGTGCATCGCATCGTTTTATTGTCAGTCCTGTGAAGCACCTCCTGTTACAGGATCATGTAATGAGAACTAAGCGGGCGCATGGGAAATCTCCACATGAACGTGCCCCCACGTGCCATCCCCTAATGAAATACACAGACACACAAAAAATATATCTATCTCATCTCCAACACGTATTTTTCCACTAAAATAACAACCAGACGTGCAATAAAATACCCTCCTATTATATTCTATATCGCAAGCCAAATCCTCCACACTCTGACTAATCGTACAATGAATATTAAAAGAGTGATTAAACGAGAATGTTAAATTTTAAAAACCCTCAATTCACTAAACGACAATCCTTTTCATAGATGACCAACGCTAAGGACTGTTTTCATCAATAGTAAGTATATTCGAAGGCATTGTTATAGCGACAAACCGATAGTTTTGTAACAAATGTATGGAAAACATTGGAAATTACCTACATTTTTACACAATGAACTTATATATCTATAGAAATGTCATGTGATCGTCACTACGGCATGCGCATATTATACATATACTTCACACATAAGCAGGCTGTGGCTACTTGCAAGTACTTTTATCCCTAAAATCCGACACGTTCGATAATCTTACGATCGAGAGCAACAATATTTTTCTTACAAAAACATCCGAAATGATCATGTAATTTGTTTACATGGTAAAATGTTGTGTGTCCTTGAATACATCAAGCAACTTTACCATATTAAGTGAAAGATGGTGTAATGTTTTTAGAAAGATCGACAAATGACAGATAAACAGTACAAGCTGAAAAGCAGCGTATTTTTGTCTCCTCTAAATACACTGTATATAAGCTAGTTGCTATGTATGATTTATTGCTTTTAATTTTATAGTAAATTTCATACTTACTCAGGATGTTTGGCATTGATTGTAAATGGTCACACTCTTAGTATTTTGTTACAATATCACTAATCACAGCAGTATGCGGTAAGTTTGTTCGCCTTTGCGAGTATGTAAGATTTGACATTTACTAATTATTCACTAACTCAGAATAATTCACTATCAAGAAGCATTGATTATTTAATTACATATTTTAAAAACTGACCCAAATGAATTGGTTACTGAAATTAATTAAAATTGGATGTAAATGATAAATATTACTTACAGATTGTTCAGATTAATGGCATAAAATTTCAGGATGTAATGAAAAAAATAAGAGAGGAAAACTTATTTAAATGTATAATGATGTATATTGTAAAGGTAGTACAATATTATAATTTGGGAATCAATAAATTGAAAGCATAACTAATGTTTCAAAATGACATGTTTTATTAAACATAGGTATTTGGCAAAAAAAGATATAACATAGTCAAGTCTATGAAATCGAGACAAAAACAACATTCTAAAACAAGATAACATTTTAAACTTGTTTATTTATTTAGTTTATTATATCCTAACATAATACTATTAGGTGACCAGCTTTGGAAAATCACAGTCTATAATTTTAAGCCCAAAATGTCTCTACAGAGATTCCGCAAGTGTCTTTTGATGTACAAATTTGGAAAAAGAATATTTAAAAAAAATCTATTGAAATATGAAAAGATGTCAATCATAAAGGAATGGCCTATTAAATAAATAAAATGCAAAAAAAAAAGTTATTGAACAATACAATACATTAAATATTGGAAGCCTTCATTGAAATCAAAAGCATTTATGAACATTCTTATTTTGTTAGACTTACAGGCTAAGGATCGGAACTACTTTCTTATTATGAAACAACAATATACTTTGATCAAGAATCATTATCAACTTTTTAATAAACATATCAGTCACATTAACAAAAGCACAGATCAGCAATAAAATTGCATACAGAAACGATTTCATTATTCATAAAAATAGAATATTCATTCATGTTTTTTTTTTCTAAGTTTTGTGATAACAATTTACTGACAATGATACTTAAATTGCACACCAGAGAACCATACAACATGAACACTTTTAAATTCATTGTATTGTTATGAAACAACATAAGGGAATTCCGTAAAATTCAATAAAGACTCTATTAGCTGAATAAAAAAATTCTGATTTGGCATTAAATTTATTCAAAAAATTTCCGGAATCTGCATTTTGCATCAGGAAGCATAGTAAAGCTAAACATTGCAATAGCTTGAAATTAGTATTTGACTGCTTCAATATGTTTCTTGCAATTTTTATAAATTCCCAACATCTTGAGATTAAAACCTTCTGATTGGATCCATTTCTCTGAAGTTTTCCGACAATTATTGGAAAAAACTCAAACTGCATATTTCAAAAGAAATAATAAATCAGTGAATAGAGGATCCTGTGTGGCATCCATAGGATAGATTAAATTAAATATATTTATAGCTGTGTTAAACATATTTAATATGATTGGTTAAAAAGTAATCAATGAAATGTGTGCTGTATGCTTCTTTGATGTACTTTCTATGTAAAAATTGTGAATCAAAAATACATCCTAAAATTATCACTTTTGAGATACTTTCTAAATGGATGACTAGAAAACAGTTCGAAATTCTAAATTATCATTATTAAAATGAAACTTTTATAAACATTCAAAATATTCGAGTTTGATTGCTCGTGTAATTTGAGATTCGGTGGTAAAACATATTATTGACCATACAATTTTTTCAACTGTTCATAAGTTATAAAAAAAATTATGTTCCATGGGCCCATGCGGAGCCACGCCGGTATGAATCCTTTATAAAGAGCTTGTATTCCTTCACTTCGCACAGTCTATAAAATAATAATATATCAAAGTAATGTTAAAAACAAAGTTAAAATATAATTAAAAAAACATACCTGTAAGCAACAATCGATTGTTCCTTTGTATAATAGTTCACCGGGTATAATTCCACTGATACGTTTTAATCTCTTTTGGTTCATTAGTCTAGTCTGCAATGATTGTTTATTATATTAATAGTACACAATCCATTGACAATATAATAGATTGAAAAAATCTCACTCTTAAGACATCTAAAGGTGTTGAGGCTATAGCACTTCCCAAGCTCGCAACAAAACTAGATATAAAATGATTATAAATACTATCACCTAATAGGTCGAGCAATTTGTGTTTGCATTTATCATAAACGGGTAACTCGACTGCCGCAATTACAGCCGCTCTTTGTGCTGTTGGACCGACCCCCTAAAATAATATTGTAATTATATTCATTCATGATACTCAATAAAAAATAGGTAACGTTACCCTCCACAATCCACGAATGCCTTCATTGATATAAATTTCATGAAAACATCTGAACACATTTTTACTTGATCCTTTTCCATGAACCTAAAAAAATAAATATTTTAAACATAATTTTCTTTTATTTATAAATAAGATTTAAGCTACTGAAACCGGAGATAGTATTTAAATAATTATTACATACCTGCATTCGCACTTTAAGTACATCAGTTGGATTTGCTATGGCACTCGAAAATGCACCCGCCGCTGCTGCATAAACTGCATTTCCCCAAACGGACTCTTGAAGATCCCCGGTATATTTAACCATAACATTTTTTAAAGAGTAATAAGTTCCAAATTTTATTGTGCCATACGTAGCTTGCCGTAATAAAGCTGGTGCAATTCTATGAAATTCAAACAACAGAGTCATTAAAATATACTCTTGTATGGAGTGATAAGATTATCTCATTTTTAAAATAGATATAATGACAATTTTAATATTTATTACATGACCACTGAGATAATTGTTTTTCATTAATATTATGAGTTTACCCTGAATATAGAGCCTTTATTCCTTCCTGTCGAGATATTTGAATGAATGCATCTGTCATGCCGCTATATTTGATTTGAACATGTCTGCTGTCAAGTTTTTGACCTTGAATCTGCAACCTTGTCTTTGTAGTATCTATAGGAAATGTGCCTAAAATATAAATAAAATGAAATTGATATTTATTATAATCATGACAATAACTGAATAATGTACAGAAAATAAAAATATTGATGCAAACATTGCATTAATTAAAACTCATGTTGATATATAAAATATGTTATTACAAACATAAGTTATAAATATTTAAATTGTATGATAAAGAGTTCAACTGACTTATTAATAAATCGATTGTCACATTGAAAAATTATTATAATTTGTAATGTTTGATGGAAAAATTTACATACAAAATATGATGAACATTAAATAATGTACACTAAGTTATAATCTTATTTTTTGTGAAGCATCATATGTATAAGCATATGAAGTGAATATGAAGATATTGCATAATTCTCGTTTCTCCATCCAAATATGTTTTAGATCATTTACAATTATTTATGAAAAATTATGTAATGAAAACAAAAGTTAATTGGAATTCAATAATACTAAATATGTACTCTGAATAGCAAGTTGTGGGACCTTGAAATCTATTAATAGAACATGGAAAATCAGCTTTTTTACAGACGTACAAAAGATGGTAAAGCATTCTAAAATGAATATAAAATAGTTGAAACATAGTGATAGATAAACTGGGAATACATAATATTAGGTAATCTATAAATATAAATATTTACAATGCGCAAGTCGTCTATCGATCAAACAGCGTCACTTCAAATGTTATGTACCGATTGTAAAATATCAAAATAAATGGCTGTTGGTTTGTTAATAGAATAATGTGCGAGTAAATAAAGATAACAACACGTGGTTGAGGTTATGAAAGATGGGCGGCTGATAGTGGCAGAGTAATGAAGGCAGTGTTTACCAAACTCTGCGGTGATGGCGGCCAATCCTCCGAAGATGAACGGACTCCACTGAATGGTCGGACTGGCGACATTCTCTTCACTCATATCATCACGCCTCTCTACTGTCACTGTCACTGTCACTTCTCTCGTTCAAATCTGAACTGAGTGTTGCCACACCGCCTCTTTATATCGCATCTCAACAATAAACATTTATTAATTCCTTTTCAAAATCAACATTTCATGTGTATATGTAGATTATAGAATATTATCTCTTTAATTATTTCATTTACTATGCTAAATACAAACTTAACTTTTTTATTTCAGTCGACATGACGTTACGTGTACGTGGAGGGAAGGATGTAGTAAAAGAAAGGTATGACTGAAGAGAGTTCATCTATGAATCAACCTAGCCCATTAAATTATATTTAGATACTTGTAAACCAGAAAAAAATTAGAGATACATACAAACTTTATTAACAAGAAAGCTTTCATCACTGAAATATTGAGCTGATGAATTTAAAAAAATCTTTCATATTGTAATTGGTCAAATCGGGAAGAGAGAGCATTTTGTATTTTAGTAATTACATCGCAGGGTATTAAAAACCTCTAAATTAAAAATAAATAATACATGCAGGTTCCTGCTTTCTAAGAATAGATATTCATCCAATAAATTATTTTGACCCAAATTGGCCAATTTATGTGGTGATGTGTTTTTAATTTCATGTTACATAGTATATAAATGTAAAAGATAATTAAATTATATTGTATTGTTTTATTGAGCAACTTTCATACAAATGTCTAATTAAATTATCGGAAGACTTTAATATAATAAAAAATAGTTAGCGACAGAATTAATTTGGCTTTTTTGATGAATTAAAAACAATATAAATGCAGCATATCGATACAAATCACTAGTATAACCTAAACATATAATACTTTAATACAACCAATATGTTATTAGCGTTTAATAAATAATTGCCAAAATCGATGAAAACATGTACGATTAGCTAAACATTTAAAACTACACATGATTATCGCGTAGAGACCATTGTCTTCCATTTCCCGCCAGGGGTCGGTTATCCCCTAGTCGTGAGGCACGTAGACCACCAGATCTACTCTCACGCCGCTCAGGTAGGCACCTAATCCCTAGGGTGTCGAGGCAGGGGGGCGTAATCTCCTGTCGCTATAGGGTCAACGTTGAAGAAACGTATCAACATCTTCCATGAGTAGGGTAAGCTACATCAGTCGCCGAACGTTTGTATGAATATAGGCTACAAGGACTGAATCATGGAGGATAACACACAAAACATATCACAACAAGACAAGTCATTAAAGTTGGGACAAGAACTGGATGCGCCCACACTAGCCAACGCCGTATCGTGGTTAGTAAATCCATACCCTCATGTCGGATGCAACAATTCCCCACTGACCTCCGCTCCAGCCAGCCAAGACACAGCTGCGATGAGTGGGTCAAAGTCTCAGGTTTATACAACCTGGAACTGTTGTAACAGATCCTACATAATGGGAATTTCTACGGCATGGACGTCTTTAAAAGGAGACAGCCATAAGAAGTCGCAAAGTATCGAAGGGGATGACATGCACCCGGACTATCCCCAGATCTTTGACGTCAGAGCAATCCCAGCTGACATCGTATCTGACCTTTCGCCGTTAGACAAGGCAGATCTACGAAAGAGAGCCAAATGCTACGTTCCAAGAATCGGACTCATCCGGGCCTCCGATTACGGACAACGTGTTGAAACAGAACAGCTACAGCAAAGATCCAGAAAAACATCATCGGGGAGCAGCAGTTCTGTTGCCAGCAGCACGACAGCTAGTTATGTCAGAGTGACAGACATACCGATATCTGCGATGGGTTCTCTGTCCCTTAACAGGACCCACGACACGGTAAGCTTGACCGCTCGGCCAAAGTCTGAATATGCGACAAGCGACACTATACCGGTGCGAGTCTTCACGATTACGTCATGGCTGGATGGTAGGTCGAGACAGGAACCACCACCCTTGACCCCATTCTTCCAATCAATAAACGAGCGGTTGGAAGATGCCGCAGTAACGTCTGCCTTGATGACATCGCTCCGAGGACCAACAGTGCGGGATATGGGTTCAATTGCTGGGTTAGCCAGATATTTGAAACATACGGACGAGAGTTATAAGGAAGTCGCTGCTCTCGTAAAGGTACTGTTGATGGCAGCTAGTACAGACAAGTACGCCATGCAGGCTGACCCGACACCTCAACAGTTCGTGCGTCGGTTTGATTATAAGTACCCAACATCCCTCCCCTCCATCACGATAAACCCGTACAAGACGGTGGAACTTCCTAAGTTCCGGATCCTGGCTGCCCCCCTTGACGTCGCGGTGGCAATAGGAATCAATAGATACAACCAACCTCTGTCTGAGTTCAGCTATGTCGACTTAGACACCTCGTGGACTATGGTTCCGGTCCGACAAACATCAGTCGGCTCGCCATGGTTGATACCATACATCGCCGCATTTTTGGACTCTGCAATGTGGAATGGTACATGTCAGTGGTCCGTCACGGGAGAGTGGCTAGCGCCGGACTTTTCAACTCAGGATGGAGGAAACCTGATCTACACACTCATGCCCATGGCCAACTCTGTGCGAGTACCTGGGCCCACGAACGTGATGCTCGTACTTGTGGACTGCTCATCCAACTCCTGTCCCTCTCGCATCACCATCTCACCTGCCGGCCTCGAGATACCTGTGTTTACAAACAGATCGGTGAGTGCCGTGGACTTCGCCCAAATATTTTACGAATTCTGGAAAACTTCCAACATTGAAAACATCAGCCAACAGTGTGCAGCGGCATTTAACGAGATATGCAACGTTCTAGCTGTCAACGACACGTGCGGAACAGCAATTTCAATGGCCGCTGAATGTTTTGTGGGATTACGGCCAGGTATAGGGGCGGAACCAGATGATACCGGAATCACTTACTTGGAACACAAACGTGGATGTTACTCCTTAAATATCGGCGGCTCGGAGGGCGGTCCTATAGATCGACCAAAGGGGAATTTCCTTTCTAACAACATATTGAACAAGATGTCTACTGACATAAGACCTATGTTAGTAGGGTTCAACTTTGCTACTATCAGCCCCACCCACAGTTTCGCAACCGGCGTCACCCGACTAAACTTCGCCCAGATACAAAATACCGCGAAGGAATACATTGGGATGACCGCCCGATGGTCCACTTGCGGGACTAAAGACCATGAGATGAGTAAGAATGTCCCAAAGTACACCATCTCGACAACCTCTTCACTGATGCGACTTTGTATATCTAACGGATTAGTTGCCACCCACCAACAAGGCTACCTGATGAAATCGGGCCCTGCCATTGCTAATTTCCTGAATATGCAGGGGATGGCAATGTTTGCGAACTATGCAATGCTCCTGTCTGCCAGCGATCTCGATCTCCGAGCATGGCTGGGAATAGACACGGTCTCTGCCAACACACTACTATCTCTTAGATATACTGAAAACATACGGACGGCGACGAACAACACTGTCGTTTGGACAGACATGAGGAGGCTAAAGGACCTGTCCCCCGAGTGGTCATGGGACAAGATCAACGATTACTACGGTCTAGATCCCTTTAGTAGTCTAGACATGTACTCTTTTTCCCCTGTCCCTATCCACTTCTTCCAACAGTGGTTCGAAAAGCTAAAGATATATGAGCACCCGCCAGATTTCCAAACGGACCAAGAAATCATAAATGATACCGTGTACAATGGTATTGTTCCACGAGCAACGGATAGGCTGTGGAAGTCGATGGCTTTCTCAACTATCGACTTCCACAGATATGCCCCACATCTTTGGGTTTTACCCACGTCAAAGCCCGCTTATGATGCGGTCATGTGGGTAGAGAGATGGAACTACGATAGCACAGTGCGGCTAGGCCTCGGGTGTGATAGTCAATTCTTCGAGTCTTCGACCTGGTTGCAGTCTGAGGCATATAGCGAAGTTGTGTCAACGAGACATTCAAGATTTTTCGTGCGCAACTCGCGGTTAAGCCATCGTGGCGACCTACACAGATTACCAAGAGTATCAGCTGTGCAGTACCCGGATCCCCCATCGTTTGCTGATTTTTTATCAGCAGCGAGAGATTACCTGCTAGAGCCGATATTATCCGGCGGAATGACGTTCCTGGCATCAGGCAGCCCCATCGCGGCGGGAGCTTCAGCGCTGGCGACCCTGGGGTCGAATGTGTCGACAAACATTCGCAACAACAAGCTAAAGGCAGATGTGCAACAACAGCTGGACACTCAAAAGAAAGCGGTGTCCGAAGCATTGAAGAAATCGGAGGAGACGGCACCACCTCTAAACCCGGATCAGCAGGACAATCCTGCCCGGGTGATAAGCCCGGCCTCTTAACCCTCCACACTGGCGCCTGGCCGACAGAACCCGGCAGGCGCAGACGAATCCCAGTCTGGCAACAGAACATACAACCGTCCAACACTGGTTTGCTTCAAGTATCCTTCGGGGACGACCTCATCCGATCAATCAAAGATCATGTGGCTGAGTATCGACCTAACTCCGAAGGTATCGACAAGTTGAGCAGGTATACGACGCGCGTGTCAGACGGGTTTCCAGTGAAGTCAACATCATATTCAGTACCGTTATATGTGTATTACAAATCTATATGTGCAACAGGGCAGACAAATATAGCACGCAGTTTGCTCGGACTCCTTCATATCATTGAGTCAAAATTTAACATCCGGCACATCCCAGCTACACATAAAGACGATTTTTACCGTGCACACCTGAAACTGATCTCTTCATCGTACTGCTTTCCCAAAGATATTTCAGAGTCTAAAGTTACATGTTCCTTGTACACTTACATGCACTCGGGGGAAAATGTCCCTACGAAAAAGGAAGACATCATGAGGGATATCTCCGCGTGGGTAGAGGCGAAGAAGGATACCAATTGGAATAGGAGTTATGTGAGTGAGAAAACAAAAAAGTTCTTATCCTCTGAACCACAACGTGGATGGTAAAGGCTTAAAGTTTGAAGACTACTGCAACGATGTAATCTGTTGGGGAACATCCGGCGGAGCAAAGCGACAGAGTTTCAGGGCGAGAAATTTAGGACAACATGGGCCTGGGGTTTCTCACACTTAACGCATGCTTCGGGAGAGACGATGGACCCTGGGGTGTCTCTTTATGCCCAAAGTGTGAAAGAGGCAGGACCAGCAAAGGTCGCACTGAAAGAGAGCCCACAAAGACCAGGCTTTGGTGATAACCACGGCATGGACTCCTACTTGCGACAGTCAAAAATTTTTCGATGTATAGGTGGGGAAAACCTCAAATCAACAGCCCAATAGCTAACAGGAATTGGTTGCCTATGTTTCAAGCCGCAGCGTACCCATGGTACGGGTGTCTAGATGGAGAGAGGTTTGATCATAGCATACCGGACTGGCTCGTCTTGCAGGTTGTAGACGAAATGGGGACGATTGATCATAGCGCGCGACTAGTCGCGGATGAAGAAATAAGATCGCTGCAGAACTTGGAACGGAGTGGCAAGGCACAAAATGGAAATGGAAAGGCGGCCTTCTATCGGGTTGGAGACTAACCTCGCTTATAGGTACTATAGTCAGTTACATCGCCGGCGAATATATATTAGAAAATACTGGTACCCAGGGCGCTGTGAACACCGGCGTCATGGGGGATGACTATATATTATACTCTCACAAGCGACTCGGCACGGACGAGATGGTGGAGCAGCCACAACCAGTTTGGACTTTCAAGCAAACCGACAAAAAACAACATCGGGTGGCGTCGGTGAGGTTCCTCAGAAGTATACTCGGATGGGCATCTTCGGGTACCCTGCACTTGCTCTGAGGACATGCATCTACGCCAATCCCTGGATCTCCCAGTTCACCATGGAATTTGAAGAAGAGATATCAAACGGCTGGCTGACTTTTGAACACAATTTTACTTGATCCTTTTCCATGAACCTAAAAAAATAAATATTTTAAACATAATTTTCTTTTATTTATAAATAAGATTTAAGCTACTGAAACCGGAGATAGTATTTAAATAATTATTACATACCTGCATTCGCACTTTAAGTACATCAGTTGGATTTGCTATGGCACTCGAAAATGCACCCGCCGCTGCTGCATAAACTGCATTTCCCCAAACGGACTCTTGAAGATCCCCGGTATATTTAACCATAACATTTTTTAAAGAGTAATAAGTTCCAAATTTTATTGTGCCATACGTAGCTTGCCGTAATAAAGCTGGTGCAATTCTATGAAATTCAAACAACAGAGTCATTAAAATATACTCTTGTATGGAGTGATAAGATTATCTCATTTTTAAAATAGATATAATGACAATTTTAATATTTATTACATGACCACTGAGATAATTGTTTTTCATTAATATTATGAGTTTACCCTGAATATAGAGCCTTTATTCCTTCCTGTCGAGATATTTGAATGAATGCATCTGTCATGCCGCTATATTTGATTTGAACATGTCTGCTGTCAAGTTTTTGACCTTGAATCTGCAACCTTGTCTTTGTAGTATCTATAGGAAATGTGCCTAAAATATAAATAAAATGAAATTGATATTTATTATAATCATGACAATAACTGAATAATGTACAGAAAATAAAAATATTGATGCAAACATTGCATTAATTAAAACTCATGTTGATATATAAAATATGTTATTACAAACATAAGTTATAAATATTTAAATTGTATGATAAAGAGTTCAACTGACTTATTAATAAATCGATTGTCACATTGAAAAATTATTATAATTTGTAATGTTTGATGGAAAAATTTACATACAAAATATGATGAACATTAAATAATGTACACTAAGTTATAATCTTATTTTTTGTGAAGCATCATATGTATAAGCATATGAAGTGAATATGAAGATATTGCATAATTCTCGTTTCTCCATCCAAATATGTTTTAGATCATTTACAATTATTTATGAAAAATTATGTAATGAAAACAAAAGTTAATTGGAATTCAATAATACTAAATATGTACTCTGAATAGCAAGTTGTGGGACCTTGAAATCTATTAATAGAACATGGAAAATCAGCTTTTTTACAGACGTACAAAAGATGGTAAAGCATTCTAAAATGAATATAAAATAGTTGAAACATAGTGATAGATAAACTGGGAATACATAATATTAGGTAATCTATAAATATAAATATTTACAATGCGCAAGTCGTCTATCGATCAAACAGCGTCACTTCAAATGTTATGTACCGATTGTAAAATATCAAAATAAATGGCTGTTGGTTTGTTAATAGAATAATGTGCGAGTAAATAAAGATAACAACACGTGGTTGAGGTTATGAAAGATGGGCGGCTGATAGTGGCAGAGTAATGAAGGCAGTGTTTACCAAACTCTGCGGTGATGGCGGCCAATCCTCCGAAGATGAACGGACTCCACTGAATGGTCGGACTGGCGACATTCTCTTCACTCATATCATCACGCCTCTCTACTGTCACTGTCACTGTCACTTCTCTCGTTCAAATCTGAACTGAGTGTTGCCACACCGCCTCTTTATATCGCATCTCAACAATAAACATTTATTAATTCCTTTTCAAAATCAACATTTCATGTGTATATGTAGATTATAGAATATTATCTCTTTAATTATTTCATTTACTATGCTAAATACAAACTTAACTTTTTTATTTCAGTCGACATGACGTTACGTGTACGTGGAGGGAAGGATGTAGTAAAAGAAAGGTATGACTGAAGAGAGTTCATCTATGAATCAACCTAGCCCATTAAATTATATTTAGATACTTGTAAACCAGAAAAAAATTAGAGATACATACAAACTTTATTAACAAGAAAGCTTTCATCACTGAAATATTGAGCTGATGAATTTAAAAAAATCTTTCATATTGTAATTGGTCAAATCGGGAAGAGAGAGCATTTTGTATTTTAGTAATTACATCGCAGGGTATTAAAAACCTCTAAATTAAAAATAAATAATACATGCAGGTTCCTGCTTTCTAAGAATAGATATTCATCCAATAAATTATTTTGACCCAAATTGGCCAATTTATGTGGTGATGTGTTTTTAATTTCATGTTACATAGTATATAAATGTAAAAGATAATTAAATTATATTGTATTGTTTTATTGAGCAACTTTCATACAAATGTCTAATTAAATTATCGGAAGACTTTAATATAATAAAAAATAGTTAGCGACAGAATTAATTTGGCTTTTTTGATGAATTAAAAACAATATAAATGCAGCATATCGATACAAATCACTAGTATAACCTAAACATATAATACTTTAATACAACCAATATGTTATTAGCGTTTAATAAATAATTGCCAAAATCGATGAAAACATGTACGATTAGCTAAACATTTAAAACTACACATGATTATCGCGTAGAGACCATTGTCTTCCATTTCCCGCCAGGGGTCGGTTATCCCCTAGTCGTGAGGCACGTAGACCACCAGATCTACTCTCACGCCGCTCAGGTAGGCACCTAATCCCTAGGGTGTCGAGGCAGGGGGGCGTAATCTCCTGTCGCTATAGGGTCAACGTTGAAGAAACGTATCAACATCTTCCATGAGTAGGGTAAGCTACATCAGTCGCCGAACGTTTGTATGAATATAGGCTACAAGGACTGAATCATGGAGGATAACACAAAAAACATATCACAACAAGACAAGTCATTAAAGTTGGGACAAGAACTGGATGCGCCCACACTAGCCAACGCCGTATCGTGGTTAGTAAATCCATACCCTCATGTCGGATGCAACAATTCCCCACTGACCTCCGCTCCAGCCAGCCAAGACACAGCTGCGATGAGTGGGTCAAAGTCTCAGGTTTATACAACCTGGAACTGTTGTAACAGATCCTACATAATGGGAATTTCTACGGCATGGACGTCTTTAAAAGGAGACAGCCATAAGAAGTCGCAAAGTATCGAAGGGGATGACATGCACCCGGACTATCCCCAGATCTTTGACGTCAGAGCAATCCCAGCTGACATCGTATCTGACCTTTCGCCGTTAGACAAGGCAGATCTACGAAAGAGAGCCAAATGCTACGTTCCAAGAATCGGACTCATCCGGGCCTCCGATTACGGACAACGTGTTGAAACAGAACAGCTACAGCAAAGATCCAGAAAAACATCATCGGGGAGCAGCAGTTCTGTTGCCAGCAGCACGACAGCTAGTTATGTCAGAGTGACAGACATACCGATATCTGCGATGGGTTCTCTGTCCCTTAACAGGACCCACGACACGGTAAGCTTGACCGCTCGGCCAAAGTCTGAATATGCGACAAGCGACACTATACCGGTGCGAGTCTTCACGATTACGTCATGGCTGGATGGTAGGTCGAGACAGGAACCACCACCCTTGACCCCATTCTTCCAATCAATAAACGAGCGGTTGGAAGATGCCGCAGTAACGTCTGCCTTGATGACATCGCTCCGAGGACCAACAGTGCGGGATATGGGTTCAATTGCTGGGTTAGCCAGATATTTGAAACATACGGACGAGAGTTATAAGGAAGTCGCTGCTCTCGTAAAGGTACTGTTGATGGCAGCTAGTACAGACAAGTACGCCATGCAGGCTGACCCGACACCTCAACAGTTCGTGCGTCGGTTTGATTATAAGTACCCAACATCCCTCCCCTCCATCACGATAAACCCGTACAAGACGGTGGAACTTCCTAAGTTCCGGATCCTGGCTGCCCCCCTTGACGTCGCGGTGGCAATAGGAATCAATAGATACAACCAACCTCTGTCTGAGTTCAGCTATGTCGACTTAGACACCTCGTGGACTATGGTTCCGGTCCGACAAACATCAGTCGGCTCGCCATGGTTGATACCATACATCGCCGCATTTTTGGACTCTGCAATGTGGAATGGTACATGTCAGTGGTCCGTCACGGGAGAGTGGCTAGCGCCGGACTTTTCAACTCAGGATGGAGGAAACCTGATCTACACACTCATGCCCATGGCCAACTCTGTGCGAGTACCTGGGCCCACGAACGTGATGCTCGTACTTGTGGACTGCTCATCCAACTCCTGTCCCTCTCGCATCACCATCTCACCTGCCGGCCTCGAGATACCTGTGTTTACAAACAGATCGGTGAGTGCCGTGGACTTCGCCCAAATATTTTACGAATTCTGGAAAACTTCCAACATTGAAAACATCAGCCAACAGTGTGCAGCGGCATTTAACGAGATATGCAACGTTCTAGCTGTCAACGACACGTGCGGAACAGCAATTTCAATGGCCGCTGAATGTTTTGTGGGATTACGGCCAGGTATAGGGGCGGAACCAGATGATACCGGAATCACTTACTTGGAACACAAACGTGGATGTTACTCCTTAAATATCGGCGGCTCGGAGGGCGGTCCTATAGATCGACCAAAGGGGAATTTCCTTTCTAACAACATATTGAACAAGATGTCTACTGACATAAGACCTATGTTAGTAGGGTTCAACTTTGCTACTATCAGCCCCACCCACAGTTTCGCAACCGGCGTCACCCGACTAAACTTCGCCCAGATACAAAATACCGCGAAGGAATACATTGGGATGACCGCCCGATGGTCCACTTGCGGGACTAAAGACCATGAGATGAGTAAGAATGTCCCAAAGTACACCATCTCGACAACCTCTTCACTGATGCGACTTTGTATATCTAACGGATTAGTTGCCACCCACCAACAAGGCTACCTGATGAAATCGGGCCCTGCCATTGCTAATTTCCTGAATATGCAGGGGATGGCAATGTTTGCGAACTATGCAATGCTCCTGTCTGCCAGCGATCTCGATCTCCGAGCATGGCTGGGAATAGACACGGTCTCTGCCAACACACTACTATCTCTTAGATATACTGAAAACATACGGACGGCGACGAACAACACTGTCGTTTGGACAGACATGAGGAGGCTAAAGGACCTGTCCCCCGAGTGGTCATGGGACAAGATCAACGATTACTACGGTCTAGATCCCTTTAGTAGTCTAGACATGTACTCTTTTTCCCCTGTCCCTATCCACTTCTTCCAACAGTGGTTCGAAAAGCTAAAGATATATGAGCACCCGCCAGATTTCCAAACGGACCAAGAAATCATAAATGATACCGTGTACAATGGTATTGTTCCACGAGCAACGGATAGGCTGTGGAAGTCGATGGCTTTCTCAACTATCGACTTCCACAGATATGCCCCACATCTTTGGGTTTTACCCACGTCAAAGCCCGCTTATGATGCGGTCATGTGGGTAGAGAGATGGAACTACGATAGCACAGTGCGGCTAGGCCTCGGGTGTGATAGTCAATTCTTCGAGTCTTCGACCTGGTTGCAGTCTGAGGCATATAGCGAAGTTGTGTCAACGAGACATTCAAGATTTTTCGTGCGCAACTCGCGGTTAAGCCATCGTGGCGACCTACACAGATTACCAAGAGTATCAGCTGTGCAGTACCCGGATCCCCCATCGTTTGCTGATTTTTTATCAGCAGCGAGAGATTACCTGCTAGAGCCGATATTATCCGGCGGAATGACGTTCCTGGCATCAGGCAGCCCCATCGCGGCGGGAGCTTCAGCGCTGGCGACCCTGGGGTCGAATGTGTCGACAAACATTCGCAACAACAAGCTAAAGGCAGATGTGCAACAACAGCTGGACACTCAAAAGAAAGCGGTGTCCGAAGCATTGAAGAAATCGGAGGAGACGGCACCACCTCTAAACCCGGATCAGCAGGACAATCCTGCCCGGGTGATAAGCCCGGCCTCTTAACCCTCCACACTGGCGCCTGGCCGACAGAACCCGGCAGGCGCAGACGAATCCCAGTCTGGCAACAGAACATACAACCGTCCAACACTGGTTTGCTTCAAGTATCCTTCGGGGACGACCTCATCCGATCAATCAAAGATCATGTGGCTGAGTATCGACCTAACTCCGAAGGTATCGACAAGTTGAGCAGGTATACGACGCGCGTGTCAGACGGGTTTCCAGTGAAGTCAACATCATATTCAGTACCGTTATATATGTATTACAAATCTATATGTGCAACAGGGCAGACAAATATAGCACGCAGTTTGCTCGGACTCCTTCATATCATTGAGTCAAAATTTAACATCCGGCACATCCCAGCTACACATAAAGACGATTTTTACCGTGCACACCTGAAACTGATCTCATCGTACTGCTTTCCAAAGATATTTTCAGAGTCTAAAGCTTACATGTTCCTTGTACACTTACATGCACTCGGGGGAAAATGTCCCTACGAAAAGGAAGACATCATGAGGGATATCTCCGCGTGGGTAGAGGCGAAGAAGGATACCAATTGGAATAGGAGTTATGTGAGTGAGAAAATAAAAAAGTTCTTTATCCTCTGGAACCACAACGTGGATGGTAAGCAGTTTCTAAAGTTTGAAGACTACTGCAACGATGTAATTCGTTGGGGAACATCCGGCGGAGCAAAAGCGACAGAGTTTCAGGGCGAGAAATTTAGGACAAAATGGGCCTGGGGTTTCTCACACTTAACGCATGCTTCGGGAGAGACGATGGACCCTGGGGTGTCTCTTTATGCCCAAAGTGTGAAAGAGGCAGGACCAGCAAAGGTCGCACTGAAAGAGGAGCCCACAAAGACCAGGCCGGTGATAACCACGGGCATGGACTCCTACTTGCGACAGTCGTACCTGATGTATAGGTGGGGAAAACCTCAAATCAACAGCCCAATAGCTAACAGGAATTGGTTGCCTATGTTTCAAGCCGCAGCGTACCCATGGTACGGGTGTCTAGATGGAGAGAGGTTTGATCATAGCATACCGGACTGGCTCGTCTTGCAGGTTGTAGACGAAATGGGGAAGATTGATCATAGCGCGCGACTAGTCGCGGATGAAGAAATAAGATCGCTGCAGAACTTGGAAATCGAGTGGCAAGGCACAAAATGGAAATGGAAAGGCGGCCTTCTATCGGGTTGGAGACTAACCTCGCTTATAGGTACTATAGTCAGTTACATCGCCGGCGAATATATATTAGAAAATACTGGTACCCAGGGCGCTGTGAACACCGGCGTCATGGGGGATGACATTATATTATACTCTCACACCCAGCGACTCGGCACGGACGAGATGGTGGAGCAATACAACCAGTTTGGACTTTCAGCAAACCGACAAAAAACAACATCGGGTGGCGTCGGTGAGTTCCTCAGGAAAGTATACTCGGATGAGGGCATCTTCGGGTACCCTGCACTTGCTCTGAGGACATGCATCTACGCCAATCCCTGGATCTCCCAGTTCACCATGGAATTTGAAGAAGAGATATCAAACGGCTGGCTGACTTTTGAACACATTTTTACTTGATCCTTTTCCATGAACCTAAAAAAATAAATATTTTAAACATAATTTTCTTTTATTTATAAATAAGATTTAAGCTACTGAAACCGGAGATAGTATTTAAATAATTATTACATACCTGCATTCGCACTTTAAGTACATCAGTTGGATTTGCTATGGCACTCGAAAATGCACCCGCCGCTGCTGCATAAACTGCATTTCCCCAAACGGACTCTTGAAGATCCCCGGTATATTTAACCATAACATTTTTTAAAGAGTAATAAGTTCCAAATTTTATTGTGCCATACGTAGCTTGCCGTAATAAAGCTGGTGCAATTCTATGAAATTCAAACAACAGAGTCATTAAAATATACTCTTGTATGGAGTGATAAGATTATCTCATTTTTAAAATAGATATAATGACAATTTTAATATTTATTACATGACCACTGAGATAATTGTTTTTCATTAATATTATGAGTTTACCCTGAATATAGAGCCTTTATTCCTTCCTGTCGAGATATTTGAATGAATGCATCTGTCATGCCGCTATATTTGATTTGAACATGTCTGCTGTCAAGTTTTTGACCTTGAATCTGCAACCTTGTCTTTGTAGTATCTATAGGAAATGTGCCTAAAATATAAATAAAATGAAATTGATATTTATTATAATCATGACAATAACTGAATAATGTACAGAAAATAAAAATATTGATGCAAACATTGCATTAATTAAAACTCATGTTGATATATAAAATATGTTATTACAAACATAAGTTATAAATATTTAAATTGTATGATAAAGAGTTCAACTGACTTATTAATAAATCGATTGTCACATTGAAAAATTATTATAATTTGTAATGTTTGATGGAAAAATTTACATACAAAATATGATGAACATTAAATAATGTACACTAAGTTATAATCTTATTTTTTGTGAAGCATCATATGTATAAGCATATGAAGTGAATATGAAGATATTGCATAATTCTCGTTTCTCCATCCAAATATGTTTTAGATCATTTACAATTATTTATGAAAAATTATGTAATGAAAACAAAAGTTAATTGGAATTCAATAATACTAAATATGTACTCTGAATAGCAAGTTGTGGGACCTTGAAATCTATTAATAGAACATGGAAAATCAGCTTTTTTACAGACGTACAAAAGATGGTAAAGCATTCTAAAATGAATATAAAATAGTTGAAACATAGTGATAGATAAACTGGGAATACATAATATTAGGTAATCTATAAATATAAATATTTACAATGCGCAAGTCGTCTATCGATCAAACAGCGTCACTTCAAATGTTATGTACCGATTGTAAAATATCAAAATAAATGGCTGTTGGTTTGTTAATAGAATAATGTGCGAGTAAATAAAGATAACAACACGTGGTTGAGGTTATGAAAGATGGGCGGCTGATAGTGGCAGAGTAATGAAGGCAGTGTTTACCAAACTCTGCGGTGATGGCGGCCAATCCTCCGAAGATGAACGGACTCCACTGACTGGTCGGACTGGCGACATTCTCTTCACTCATATCATCACGCCTCTCTACTGTCACTGTCACTGTCACTTCTCTCGTTCAAATCTGAACTGAGTGTTGCCACACCGCCTCTTTATATCGCATCTCAACAATAAACATTTATTAATTCCTTTTCAAAATCAACATTTCATGTGTATATGTAGATTATAGAATATTATCTCTTTAATTATTTCATTTACTATGCTAAATACAAACTTAACTTTTTTATTTCAGTCGACATGACGTTACGTGTACGTGGAGGGAAGGATGTAGTAAAAGAAAGGTATGACTGAAGAGAGTTCATCTATGAATCAACCTAGCCCATTAAATTATATTTAGATACTTGTAAACCAGAAAAAAATTAGAGATACATACAAACTTTATTAACAAGAAAGCTTTCATCACTGAAATATTGAGCTGATGAATTTAAAAAAATCTTTCATATTGTAATTGGTCAAATCGGGAAGAGAGAGCATTTTGTATTTTAGTAATTACATCGCAGGGTATTAAAAACCTCTAAATTAAAAATAAATAATACATGCAGGTTCCTGCTTTCTAAGAATAGATATTCATCCAATAAATTATTTTGACCCAAATTGGCCAATTTATGTGGTGATGTGTTTTTAATTTCATGTTACATAGTATATAAATGTAAAAGATAATTAAATTATATTGTATTGTTTTATTGAGCAACTTTCATACAAATGTCTAATTAAATTATCGGAAGACTTTAATATAATAAAAAATAGTTAGCGACAGAATTAATTTGGCTTTTTTGATGAATTAAAAACAATATAAATGCAGCATATCGATACAAATCACTAGTATAACCTAAACATATAATACTTTAATACAACCAATATGTTATTAGCGTTTAATAAATAATTGCCAAAATCGATGAAAACATGTACGATTAGCTAAACATTTAAAACTACACATGATTATCGCGTAGAGACCATTGTCTTCCATTTCCCGCCAGGGGTCGGTTATCCCCTAGTCGTGAGGCACGTAGACCACCAGATCTACTCTCACGCCGCTCAGGTAGGCACCTAATCCCTAGGGTGTCGAGGCAGGGGGGCGTAATCTCCTGTCGCTATAGGGTCAACGTTGAAGAAACGTATCAACATCTTCCATGAGTAGGGTAAGCTACATCAGTCGCCGAACGTTTGTATGAATATAGGCTACAAGGACTGAATCATGGAGGATAACACAAAAAACATATCACAACAAGACAAGTCATTAAAGTTGGGACAAGAACTGGATGCGCCCACACTAGCCAACGCCGTATCGTGGTTAGTAAATCCATACCCTCATGTCGGATGCAACAATTCCCCACTGACCTCCGCTCCAGCCAGCCAAGACACAGCTGCGATGAGTGGGTCAAAGTCTCAGGTTTATACAACCTGGAACTGTTGTAACAGATCCTACATAATGGGAATTTCTACGGCATGGACGTCTTTAAAAGGAGACAGCCATAAGAAGTCGCAAAGTATCGAAGGGGATGACATGCACCCGGACTATCCCCAGATCTTTGACGTCAGAGCAATCCCAGCTGACATCGTATCTGACCTTTCGCCGTTAGACAAGGCAGATCTACGAAAGAGAGCCAAATGCTACGTTCCAAGAATCGGACTCATCCGGGCCTCCGATTACGGACAACGTGTTGAAACAGAACAGCTACAGCAAAGATCCAGAAAAACATCATCGGGGAGCAGCAGTTCTGTTGCCAGCAGCACGACAGCTAGTTATGTCAGAGTGACAGACATACCGATATCTGCGATGGTTTCTCTGTCCCTTAACAGGACCCACGACACGGTAAGCTTGACCGCTCGGCCAAAGTCTGAATATGCGACAAGCGACACTATACCGGTGCGAGTCTTCACGATTACGTCATGGCTGGATGGTAGGTCGAGACAGGAACCACCACCCTTGACCCCATTCTTCCAATCAATAAACGAGCGGTTGGAAGATGCCGCAGTAACGTCTGCCTTGATGACATCGCTCCGAGGACCAACAGTGCGGGATATGGGTTCAATTGCTGGGTTAGCCAGATATTTGAAACATACGGACGAGAGTTATAAGGAAGTCGCTGCTCTCGTAAAGGTACTGTTGATGGCAGCTAGTACAGACAAGTACGCCATGCAGGCTGACCCGACACCTCAACAGTTCGTGCGTCGGTTTGATTATAAGTACCCAACATCCCTCCCCTCCATCACGATAAACCCGTACAAGACGGTGGAACTTCCTAAGTTCCGGATCCTGGCTGCCCCCCTTGACGTCGCGGTGGCAATAGGAATCAATAGATACAACCAACCTCTGTCTGAGTTCAGCTATGTCGACTTAGACACCTCGTGGACTATGGTTCCGGTCCGACAAACATCAGTCGGCTCGCCATGGTTGATACCATACATCGCCGCATTTTTGGACTCTGCAATGTGGAATGGTACATGTCAGTGGTCCGTCACGGGAGAGTGGCTAGCGCCGGACTTTTCAACTCAGGATGGAGGAAACCTGATCTACACACTCATGCCCATGGCCAACTCTGTGCGAGTACCTGGGCCCACGAACGTGATGCTCGTACTTGTGGACTGCTCATCCAACTCCTGTCCCTCTCGCATCACCATCTCACCTGCCGGCCTCGAGATACCTGTGTTTACAAACAGATCGGTGAGTGCCGTGGACTTCGCCCAAATATTTTACGAATTCTGGAAAACTTCCAACATTGAAAACATCAGCCAACAGTGTGCAGCGGCATTTAACGAGATATGCAACGTTCTAGCTGTCAACGACACGTGCGGAACAGCAATTTCAATGGCCGCTGAATGTTTTGTGGGATTACGGCCAGGTATAGGGGCGGAACCAGATGATACCGGAATCACTTACTTGGAACACAAACGTGGATGTTACTCCTTAAATATCGGCGGCTCGGAGGGCGGTCCTATAGATCGACCAAAGGGGAATTTCCTTTCTAACAACATATTGAACAAGATGTCTACTGACATAAGACCTATGTTAGTAGGGTTCAACTTTGCTACTATCAGCCCCACCCACAGTTTCGCAACCGGCGTCACCCGACTAAACTTCGCCCAGATACAAAATACCGCGAAGGAATACATTGGGATGACCGCCCGATGGTCCACTTGCGGGACTAAAGACCATGAGATGAGTAAGAATGTCCCAAAGTACACCATCTCGACAACCTCTTCACTGATGCGACTTTGTATATCTAACGGATTAGTTGCCACCCACCAACAAGGCTACCTGATGAAATCGGGCCCTGCCATTGCTAATTTCCTGAATATGCAGGGGATGGCAATGTTTGCGAACTATGCAATGCTCCTGTCTGCCAGCGATCTCGATCTCCGAGCATGGCTGGGAATAGACACGGTCTCTGCCAACACACTACTATCTCTTAGATATACTGAAAACATACGGACGGCGACGAACAACACTGTCGTTTGGACAGACATGAGGAGGCTAAAGGACCTGTCCCCCGAGTGGTCATGGGACAAGATCAACGATTACTACGGTCTAGATCCCTTTAGTAGTCTAGACATGTACTCTTTTTCCCCTGTCCCTATCCACTTCTTCCAACAGTGGTTCGAAAAGCTAAAGATATATGAGCACCCGCCAGATTTCCAAACGGACCAAGAAATCATAAATGATACCGTGTACAATGGTATTGTTCCACGAGCAACGGATAGGCTGTGGAAGTCGATGGCTTTCTCAACTATCGACTTCCACAGATATGCCCCACATCTTTGGGTTTTACCCACGTCAAAGCCCGCTTATGATGCGGTCATGTGGGTAGAGAGATGGAACTACGATAGCACAGTGCGGCTAGGCCTCGGGTGTGATAGTCAATTCTTCGAGTCTTCGACCTGGTTGCAGTCTGAGGCATATAGCGAAGTTGTGTCAACGAGACATTCAAGATTTTTCGTGCGCAACTCGCGGTTAAGCCATCGTGGCGACCTACACAGATTACCAAGAGTATCAGCTGTGCAGTACCCGGATCCCCCATCGTTTGCTGATTTTTTATCAGCAGCGAGAGATTACCTGCTAGAGCCGATATTATCCGGCGGAATGACGTTCCTGGCATCAGGCAGCCCCATCGCGGCGGGAGCTTCAGCGCTGGCGACCCTGGGGTCGAATGTGTCGACAAACATTCGCAACAACAAGCTAAAGGCAGATGTGCAACAACAGCTGGACACTCAAAAGAAAGCGGTGTCCGAAGCATTGAAGAAATCGGAGGAGACGGCACCACCTCTAAACCCGGATCAGCAGGACAATCCTGCCCGGGTGATAAGCCCGGCCTCTTAACCCTCCACACTGGCGCCTGGCCGACAGAACCCGGCAGGCGCAGACGAATCCCAGTCTGGCAACAGAACATACAACCGTCCAACACTGGTTTGCTTCAAGTATCCTTCGGGGACGACCTCATCCGATCAATCAAAGATCATGTGGCTGAGTATCGACCTAACTCCGAAGGTATCGACAAGTTGAGCAGGTATACGACGCGCGTGTCAGACGGGTTTCCAGTGAAGTCAACATCATATTCAGTACCGTTATATGTGTATTACAAATCTATATGTGCAACAGGGCAGACAAATATAGCACGCAGTTTGCTCGGACTCCTTCATATCATTGAGTCAAAATTTAACATCCGGCACATCCCAGCTACACATAAAGACGATTTTTACCGTGCACACCTGAAACTGATCTCATCGTACTGCTTTCCAAAGATATTTTCAGAGTCTAAAGCTTACATGTTCCTTGTACACTTACATGCACTCGGGGGAAAATGTCCCTACGAAAAGGAAGACATCATGAGGGATATCTCCGCGTGGGTAGAGGCGAAGAAGGATACCAATTGGAATAGGAGTTATGTGAGTGAGAAAATAAAAAAGTTCTTTATCCTCTGGAACCACAACGTGGATGGTAAGCAGTTTCTAAAGTTTGAAGACTACTGCAACGATGTAATTCGTTGGGGAACATCCGGCGGAGCAAAAGCGACAGAGTTTCAGGGCGAGAAATTTAGGACAAAATGGGCCTGGGGTTTCTCACACTTAACGCATGCTTCGGGAGAGACGATGGACCCTGGGGTGTCTCTTTATGCCCAAAGTGTGAAAGAGGCAGGACCAGCAAAGGTCGCACTGAAAGAGGAGCCCACAAAGACCAGGCCGGTGATAACCACGGGCATGGACTCCTACTTGCGACAGTCGTACCTGATGTATAGGTGGGGAAAACCTCAAATCAACAGCCCAATAGCTAACAGGAATTGGTTGCCTATGTTTCAAGCCGCAGCGTACCCATGGTACGGGTGTCTAGATGGAGAGAGGTTTGATCATAGCATACCGGACTGGCTCGTCTTGCAGGTTGTAGACGAAATGGGGAAGATTGATCATAGCGCGCGACTAGTCGCGGATGAAGAAATAAGATCGCTGCAGAACTTGGAAATCGAGTGGCAAGGCACAAAATGGAAATGGAAAGGCGGCCTTCTATCGGGTTGGAGACTAACCTCGCTTATAGGTACTATAGTCAGTTACATCGCCGGCGAATATATATTAGAAAATACTGGTACCCAGGGCGCTGTGAACACCGGCGTCATGGGGGATGACATTATATTATACTCTCACACCCAGCGACTCGGCACGGACGAGATGGTGGAGCAATACAACCAGTTTGGACTTTCAGCAAACCGACAAAAAACAACATCGGGTGGCGTCGGTGAGTTCCTCAGGAAAGTATACTCGGATGAGGGCATCTTCGGGTACCCTGCACTTGCTCTGAGGACATGCATCTACGCCAATCCCTGGATCTCCCAGTTCACCATGGAATTTGAAGAAGAGATATCAAACGGCTGGCTGACTTTTGAACACATTTTTACTTGATCCTTTTCCATGAACCTAAAAAAATAAATATTTTAAACATAATTTTCTTTTATTTATAAATAAGATTTAAGCTACTGAAACCGGAGATAGTATTTAAATAATTATTACATACCTGCATTCGCACTTTAAGTACATCAGTTGGATTTGCTATGGCACTCGAAAATGCACCCGCCGCTGCTGCATAAACTGCATTTCCCCAAACGGACTCTTGAAGATCCCCGGTATATTTAACCATAACATTTTTTAAAGAGTAATAAGTTCCAAATTTTATTGTGCCATACGTAGCTTGCCGTAATAAAGCTGGTGCAATTCTATGAAATTCAAACAACAGAGTCATTAAAATATACTCTTGTATGGAGTGATAAGATTATCTCATTTTTAAAATAGATATAATGACAATTTTAATATTTATTACATGACCACTGAGATAATTGTTTTTCATTAATATTATGAGTTTACCCTGAATATAGAGCCTTTATTCCTTCCTGTCGAGATATTTGAATGAATGCATCTGTCATGCCGCTATATTTGATTTGAACATGTCTGCTGTCAAGTTTTTGACCTTGAATCTGCAACCTTGTCTTTGTAGTATCTATAGGAAATGTGCCTAAAATATAAATAAAATGAAATTGATATTTATTATAATCATGACAATAACTGAATAATGTACAGAAAATAAAAATATTGATGCAAACATTGCATTAATTAAAACTCATGTTGATATATAAAATATGTTATTACAAACATAAGTTATAAATATTTAAATTGTATGATAAAGAGTTCAACTGACTTATTAATAAATCGATTGTCACATTGAAAAATTATTATAATTTGTAATGTTTGATGGAAAAATTTACATACAAAATATGATGAACATTAAATAATGTACACTAAGTTATAATCTTATTTTTTGTGAAGCATCATATGTATAAGCATATGAAGTGAATATGAAGATATTGCATAATTCTCGTTTCTCCATCCAAATATGTTTTAGATCATTTACAATTATTTATGAAAAATTATGTAATGAAAACAAAAGTTAATTGGAATTCAATAATACTAAATATGTACTCTGAATAGCAAGTTGTGGGACCTTGAAATCTATTAATAGAACATGGAAAATCAGCTTTTTTACAGACGTACAAAAGATGGTAAAGCATTCTAAAATGAATATAAAATAGTTGAAACATAGTGATAGATAAACTGGGAATACATAATATTAGGTAATCTATAAATATAAATATTTACAATGCGCAAGTCGTCTATCGATCAAACAGCGTCACTTCAAATGTTATGTACCGATTGTAAAATATCAAAATAAATGGCTGTTGGTTTGTTAATAGAATAATGTGCGAGTAAATAAAGATAACAACACGTGGTTGAGGTTATGAAAGATGGGCGGCTGATAGTGGCAGAGTAATGAAGGCAGTGTTTACCAAACTCTGCGGTGATGGCGGCCAATCCTCCGAAGATGAACGGACTCCACTGAATGGTCGGACTGGCGACATTCTCTTCACTCATATCATCACGCCTCTCTACTGTCACTGTCACTGTCACTTCTCTCGTTCAAATCTGAACTGAGTGTTGCCACACCGCCTCTTTATATCGCATCTCAACAATAAACATTTATTAATTCCTTTTCAAAATCAACATTTCATGTGTATATGTAGATTATAGAATATTATCTCTTTAATTATTTCATTTACTATGCTAAATACAAACTTAACTTTTTTATTTCAGTCGACATGACGTTACGTGTACGTGGAGGGAAGGATGTAGTAAAAGAAAGGTATGACTGAAGAGAGTTCATCTATGAATCAACCTAGCCCATTAAATTATATTTAGATACTTGTAAACCAGAAAAAAATTAGAGATACATACAAACTTTATTAACAAGAAAGCTTTCATCACTGAAATATTGAGCTGATGAATTTAAAAAAATCTTTCATATTGTAATTGGTCAAATCGGGAAGAGAGAGCATTTTGTATTTTAGTAATTACATCGCAGGGTATTAAAAACCTCTAAATTAAAAATAAATAATACATGCAGGTTCCTGCTTTCTAAGAATAGATATTCATCCAATAAATTATTTTGACCCAAATTGGCCAATTTATGTGGTGATGTGTTTTTAATTTCATGTTACATAGTATATAAATGTAAAAGATAATTAAATTATATTGTATTGTTTTATTGAGCAACTTTCATACAAATGTCTAATTAAATTATCGGAAGACTTTAATATAATAAAAAATAGTTAGCGACAGAATTAATTTGGCTTTTTTGATGAATTAAAAACAATATAAATGCAGCATATCGATACAAATCACTAGTATAACCTAAACATATAATACTTTAATACAACCAATATGTTATTAGCGTTTAATAAATAATTGCCAAAATCGATGAAAACATGTACGATTAGCTAAACATTTAAAACTACACATGATTATCGCGTAGAGACCATTGTCTTCCATTTCCCGCCAGGGGTCGGTTATCCCCTAGTCGTGAGGCACGTAGACCACCAGATCTACTCTCACGCCGCTCAGGTAGGCACCTAATCCCTAGGGTGTCGAGGCAGGGGGGCGTAATCTCCTGTCGCTATAGGGTCAACGTTGAAGAAACGTATCAACATCTTCCATGAGTAGGGTAAGCTACATCAGTCGCCGAACGTTTGTATGAATATAGGCTACAAGGACTGAATCATGGAGGATAACACAAAAAACATATCACAACAAGACAAGTCATTAAAGTTGGGACAAGAACTGGATGCGCCCACACTAGCCAACGCCGTATCGTGGTTAGTAAATCCATACCCTCATGTCGGATGCAACAATTCCCCACTGACCTCCGCTCCAGCCAGCCAAGACACAGCTGCGATGAGTGGGTCAAAGTCTCAGGTTTATACAACCTGGAACTGTTGTAACAGATCCTACATAATGGGAATTTCTACGGCATGGACGTCTTTAAAAGGAGACAGCCATAAGAAGTCGCAAAGTATCGAAGGGGATGACATGCACCCGGACTATCCCCAGATCTTTGACGTCAGAGCAATCCCAGCTGACATCGTATCTGACCTTTCGCCGTTAGACAAGGCAGATCTACGAAAGAGAGCCAAATGCTACGTTCCAAGAATCGGACTCATCCGGGCCTCCGATTACGGACAACGTGTTGAAACAGAACAGCTACAGCAAAGATCCAGAAAAACATCATCGGGGAGCAGCAGTTCTGTTGCCAGCAGCACGACAGCTAGTTATGTCAGAGTGACAGACATACCGATATCTGCGATGGTTTCTCTGTCCCTTAACAGGACCCACGACACGGTAAGCTTGACCGCTCGGCCAAAGTCTGAATATGCGACAAGCGACACTATACCGGTGCGAGTCATCACGATTACGTCATGGCTGGATGGTAGGTCGAGACAGGAACCACCACCCTTGACCCCATTCTTCCAATCAATAAACGAGCGGTTGGAAGATGCCGCAGTAACGTCTGCCTTGATGACATCGCTCCGAGGACCAACAGTGCGGGATATGGGTTCAATTGCTGGGTTAGCCAGATATTTGAAACATACGGACGAGAGTTATAAGGAAGTCGCTGCTCTCGTAAAGGTACTGTTGATGGCAGCTAGTACAGACAAGTACGCCATGCAGGCTGACCCGACACCTCAACAGTTCGTGCGTCGGTTTGATTATAAGTACCCAACATCCCTCCCCTCCATCACGATAAACCCGTACAAGACGGTGGAACTTCCTAAGTTCCGGATCCTGGCTGCCCCCCTTGACGTCGCGGTGGCAATAGGAATCAATAGATACAACCAACCTCTGTCTGAGTTCAGCTATGTCGACTTAGACACCTCGTGGACTATGGTTCCGGTCCGACAAACATCAGTCGGCTCGCCATGGTTGATACCATACATCGCCGCATTTTTGGACTCTGCAATGTGGAATGGTACATGTCAGTGGTCCGTCACGGGAGAGTGGCTAGCGCCGGACTTTTCAACTCAGGATGGAGGAAACCTGATCTACACACTCATGCCCATGGCCAACTCTGTGCGAGTACCTGGGCCCACGAACGTGATGCTCGTACTTGTGGACTGCTCATCCAACTCCTGTCCCTCTCGCATCACCATCTCACCTGCCGGCCTCGAGATACCTGTGTTTACAAACAGATCGGTGAGTGCCGTGGACTTCGCCCAAATATTTTACGAATTCTGGAAAACTTCCAACATTGAAAACATCAGCCAACAGTGTGCAGCGGCATTTAACGAGATATGCAACGTTCTAGCTGTCAACGACACGTGCGGAACAGCAATTTCAATGGCCGCTGAATGTTTTGTGGGATTACGGCCAGGTATAGGGGCGGAACCAGATGATACCGGAATCACTTACTTGGAACACAAACGTGGATGTTACTCCTTAAATATCGGCGGCTCGGAGGGCGGTCCTATAGATCGACCAAAGGGGAATTTCCTTTCTAACAACATATTGAACAAGATGTCTACTGACATAAGACCTATGTTAGTAGGGTTCAACTTTGCTACTATCAGCCCCACCCACAGTTTCGCAACCGGCGTCACCCGACTAAACTTAGCCCAGATACAAAATACCGCGAAGGAATACATTGGGATGACCGCCCGATGGTCCACTTGCGGGACTAAAGACCATGAGATGAGTAAGAATGTCCCAAAGTACACCATCTCGACAACCTCTTCACTGATGCGACTTTGTATATCTAACGGATTAGTTGCCACCCACCAACAAGGCTACCTGATGAAATCGGGCCCTGCCATTGCTAATTTCCTGAATATGCAGGGGATGGCAATGTTTGCGAACTATGCAATGCTCCTGTCTGCCAGCGATCTCGATCTCCGAGCATGGCTGGGAATAGACACGGTCTCTGCCAACACACTACTATCTCTTAGATATACTGAAAACATACGGACGGCGACGAACAACACTGTCGTTTGGACAGACATGAGGAGGCTAAAGGACCTGTCCCCCGAGTGGTCATGGGACAAGATCAACGATTACTACGGTCTAGATCCCTTTAGTAGTCTAGACATGTACTCTTTTTCCCCTGTCCCTATCCACTTCTTCCAACAGTGGTTCGAAAAGCTAAAGATATATGAGCACCCGCCAGATTTCCAAACGGACCAAGAAATCATAAATGATACCGTGTACAATGGTATTTTTTTTTTTTTTTTTATTATTAAGAGAACACAGTCTTCTGGAATACCAGAGAACCTACATCTCTGATGGAGCTTTCTTTGAGGAGGTATTTATACACAACAACGTGTTAATTGTCTGTCGGTGATCTTAACTATTACTAGTTCCACAGGTCACCGACAGAGCGGCTCTGCCGACTTAATAATCGCCTCGGTATTTACCTTACAATCCAGGAAATCAGAGTAAACCTGGATCAAGACGATCGATCGGGATTTTATTAATATTATTCCTGATCTCCCAGTCGTAATAACCGATGAAATCAATTTAAAAAATTCTTGACTTGAGTGGGATTCGAACCTATGACCACAGTATTAGTAGTCACGCGTCTTATCCCCTGAGCTATCACGCTGGTAAGTATGGTAGCATGGTATTGTTCCACGAGCAACGGATAGGCTGTGGAAGTCGATGGCTTTCTCAACTATCGACTTCCACAGATATGCCCCACATCTTTGGGTTTTACCCACGTCAAAGCCCGCTTATGATGCGGTCATGTGGGTAGAGAGATGGAACTACGATAGCACAGTGCGGCTAGGCCTCGGGTGTGATAGTCAATTCTTCGAGTCTTCGACCTGGTTGCAGTCTGAGGCATATAGCGAAGTTGTGTCAACGAGACATTCAAGATTTTTCGTGCGCAACTCGCGGTTAAGCCATCGTGGCGACCTACACAGATTACCAAGAGTATCAGCTGTGCAGTACCCGGATCCCCCATCGTTTGCTGATTTTTTATCAGCAGCGAGAGATTACCTGCTAGAGCCGATATTATCCGGCGGAATGACGTTCCTGGCATCAGGCAGCCCCATCGCGGCGGGAGCTTCAGCGCTGGCGACCCTGGGGTCGAATGTGTCGACAAACATTCGCAACAACAAGCTAAAGGCAGATGTGCAACAACAGCTGGACACTCAAAAGAAAGCGGTGTCCGAAGCATTGAAGAAATCGGAGGAGACGGCACCACCTCTAAACCCGGATCAGCAGGACAATCCTGCCCGGGTGATAAGCCCGGCCTCTTAACCCTCCACACTGGCGCCTGGCCGACAGAACCCGGCAGGCGCAGACGAATCCCAGTCTGGCAACAGAACATACAACCGTCCAACACTGGTTTGCTTCAAGTATCCTTCGGGGACGACCTCATCCGATCAATCAAAGATCATGTGGCTGAGTATCGACCTAACTCCGAAGGTATCGACAAGTTGAGCAGGTATACGACGCGCGTGTCAGACGGGTTTCCAGTGAAGTCAACATCATATTCAGTACCGTTATATGTGTATTACAAATCTATATGTGCAACAGGGCAGACAAATATAGCACGCAGTTTGCTCGGACTCCTTCATATCATTGAGTCAAAATTTAACATCCGGCACATCCCAGCTACACATAAAGACGATTTTTACCGTGCACACCTGAAACTGATCTCATCGTACTGCTTTCCAAAGATATTTTCAGAGTCTAAAGCTTACATGTTCCTTGTACACTTACATGCACTCGGGGGAAATGTCCCTACGAAAAGGAAGACATCATGAGGGATATCTCCGCGTGGGTAGAGGCGAAGAAGGATACCAATTGGAATAGGAGTTATGTGAGTGAGAAAATAAAAAAGTTCTTTATCCTCTGGAACCACAACGTGGATGGTAAGCAGTTTCTAAAGTTTGAAGACTACTGCAACGATGTAATTCGTTGGGGAACATCCGGCGGAGCAAAAGCGACAGAGTTTCAGGGCGAGAAATTTAGGACAAAATGGGCCTGGGGTTTCTCACACTTAACGCATGCTTCGGGAGAGACGATAGACCCTGGGGTGTCTCTATATGCCCAAAGTGTGAAAGAGGCAGGACCAGCAAAGGTCGCACTGAAAGAGGAGCCCACAAAGACCAGGCCGGTGATAACCACGGGCATGGACTCCTACTTGCGACAGTCGTACCTGATGTATAGGTGGGGAAAACCTCAAATCAACAGCCCAATAGCTAACAGGAATTGGTTGCCTATGTTTCAAGCCGCAGCGTACCCATGGTACGGGTGTCTAGATGGAGAGAGGTTTGATCATAGCATACCGGACTGGCTCGTCTTGCAGGTTGTAGACGAAATGGGGAAGATTGATCATAGCGCGCGACTAGTCGCGGATGAAGAAATAAGATCGCTGCAGAACTTGGAAATCGAGTGGCAAGGCACAAAATGGAAATGGAAAGGCGGCCTTCTATCGGGTTGGAGACTAACCTCGCTTATAGGTACTATAGTCAGTTACATCGCCGGCGAATATATATTAGAAAATACTGGTACCCAGGGCGCTGTGAACACCGGCGTCATGGGGGATGACATTATATTATACTCTCACACCCAGCGACTCGGCACGGACGAGATGGTGGAGCAATACAACCAGTTTGGACTTTCAGCAAACCGACAAAAAACAACATCGGGTGGCGTCGGTGAGTTCCTCAGGAAAGTATACTCGGATGAGGGCATCTTCGGGTACCCTGCACTTGCTCTGAGGACATGCATCTACGCCAATCCCTGGATCTCCCAGTTCACCATGGAATTTGAAGAAGAGATATCAAACGGCTGGCTGACTTTTGAACACATTTTTACTTGATCCTTTTCCATGAACCTAAAAAAATAAATATTTTAAACATAATTTTCTTTTATTTATAAATAAGATTTAAGCTACTGAAACCGGAGATAGTATTTAAATAATTATTACATACCTGCATTCGCACTTTAAGTACATCAGTTGGATTTGCTATGGCACTCGAAAATGCACCCGCCGCTGCTGCATAAACTGCATTTCCCCAAACGGACTCTTGAAGATCCCCGGTATATTTAACCATAACATTTTTTAAAGAGTAATAAGTTCCAAATTTTATTGTGCCATACGTAGCTTGCCGTAATAAAGCTGGTGCAATTCTATGAAATTCAAACAACAGAGTCATTAAAATATACTCTTGTATGGAGTGATAAGATTATCTCATTTTTAAAATAGATATAATGACAATTTTAATATTTATTACATGACCACTGAGATAATTGTTTTTCATTAATATTATGAGTTTACCCTGAATATAGAGCCTTTATTCCTTCCTGTCGAGATATTTGAATGAATGCATCTGTCATGCCGCTATATTTGATTTGAACATGTCTGCTGTCAAGTTTTTGACCTTGAATCTGCAACCTTGTCTTTGTAGTATCTATAGGAAATGTGCCTAAAATATAAATAAAATGAAATTGATATTTATTATAATCATGACAATAACTGAATAATGTACAGAAAATAAAAATATTGATGCAAACATTGCATTAATTAAAACTCATGTTGATATATAAAATATGTTATTACAAACATAAGTTATAAATATTTAAATTGTATGATAAAGAGTTCAACTGACTTATTAATAAATCGATTGTCACATTGAAAAATTATTATAATTTGTAATGTTTGATGGAAAAATTTACATACAAAATATGATGAACATTAAATAATGTACACTAAGTTATAATCTTATTTTTTGTGAAGCATCATATGTATAAGCATATGAAGTGAATATGAAGATATTGCATAATTCTCGTTTCTCCATCCAAATATGTTTTAGATCATTTACAATTATTTATGAAAAATTATGTAATGAAAACAAAAGTTAATTGGAATTCAATAATACTAAATATGTACTCTGAATAGCAAGTTGTGGGACCTTGAAATCTATTAATAGAACATGGAAAATCAGCTTTTTTACAGACGTACAAAAGATGGTAAAGCATTCTAAAATGAATATAAAATAGTTGAAACATAGTGATAGATAAACTGGGAATACATAATATTAGGTAATCTATAAATATAAATATTTACAATGCGCAAGTCGTCTATCGATCAAACAGCGTCACTTCAAATGTTATGTACCGATTGTAAAATATCAAAATAAATGGCTGTTGGTTTGTTAATAGAATAATGTGCGAGTAAATAAAGATAACAACACGTGGTTGAGGTTATGAAAGATGGGCGGCTGATAGTGGCAGAGTAATGAAGGCAGTGTTTACCAAACTCTGCGGTGATGGCGGCCAATCCTCCGAAGATGAACGGACTCCACTGAATGGTCGGACTGGCGACATTCTCTTCACTCATATCATCACGCCTCTCTACTGTCACTGTCACTGTCACTTCTCTCGTTCAAATCTGAACTGAGTGTTGCCACACCGCCTCTTTATATCGCATCTCAACAATAAACATTTATTAATTCCTTTTCAAAATCAACATTTCATGTGTATATGTAGATTATAGAATATTATCTCTTTAATTATTTCATTTACTATGCTAAATACAAACTTAACTTTTTTATTTCAGTCGACATGACGTTACGTGTACGTGGAGGGAAGGATGTAGTAAAAGAAAGGTATGACTGAAGAGAGTTCATCTATGAATCAACCTAGCCCATTAAATTATATTTAGATACTTGTAAACCAGAAAAAAATTAGAGATACATACAAACTTTATTAACAAGAAAGCTTTCATCACTGAAATATTGAGCTGATGAATTTAAAAAAATCTTTCATATTGTAATTGGTCAAATCGGGAAGAGAGAGCATTTTGTATTTTAGTAATTACATCGCAGGGTATTAAAAACCTCTAAATTAAAAATAAATAATACATGCAGGTTCCTGCTTTCTAAGAATAGATATTCATCCAATAAATTATTTTGACCCAAATTGGCCAATTTATGTGATGATGTGTTTTTAATTTCATGTTACATAGTATATAAATGTAAAAGATAATTAAATTATATTGTATTGTTTTATTGAGCAACTTTCATACAAATGTCTAATTAAATTATCGGAAGACTTTAATATAATAAAAAATAGTTAGCGACAGAATTAATTTGGCTTTTTTGATGAATTAAAAACAATATAAATGCAGCATATCGATACAAATCACTAGTATAACCTATACATATAATACTTTAATACAACCAATATGTTATTAACGTTTAATAAATAATTGCCAAAATCGATGAAAGCATGTACGATTAGCTAAACATTTAAAACTACACATGATTGCTCTTAAATTATACTAAGTTTTACATACGACTAATATCACATATCATGGACATAGACTTTTCAAGTGTTTCAAGATTATTTAATTAGCGTCAAAATGTACTGAGTAAATATTACTCACATTACATTGACAAACAGATTTGAGTTGTACTCAAAAATATTGGATTACAGACATCTTATATCAAGTGGACCACTGAGATTAAGCACAAATTTTTCATTTAAATCAGCGTTGTTTGGTAATTTTCCAGCTTTTTGAAAGCAATTATATTGCTGTACAATACCATAAATGGTCGGTTCAATAGTATACAAATAATGTAAGAATTCACTTAGTTCTCATTATTTTATCCTTGTGAAAATCACTGGGCCAAAATAAAGTTCAGAGAACTATCGTCACACATTCTTCTTTGGATTATGATTTATTTTCAGTATTCTGTTCTTGAACCGCTACACTTGTTTTATAGATATTGTAAAGATCCGGCACTGAAAGCCTTGCTATCGGTGTTGGTGGAGTATGAGGCACCCAATCTGTACTTGAATTATTTTCTTTTTCCCCTTCAGCCTTTTTTTCATTTATTGCTTTCATTTGTTGCAATGCTTCGTCATAACTGGGAAGTCCAGACACAACTGTGTAACTGGGAAGAGACTCTCTATCAGACGCTTCGACATTTGCCAAATCTCTCGCACTTTGATTACTCAATACTGAAACAAATAAAATAATATATCCATTAATATAAATTCAAAAATACAGAACATACTATATTATATAATAAACTGTGGAAATTGCACAATTAGTGTTACTAGGACAACAAGAATCTCATTGGTTGTTGAGGGAGATTACGACTGGGAGATCGGGAACAATATTAATAAAATCCTCATTCATCGTTTTGATCCAGATTCACTCTGTTTTCCTGTATTGTCAGGTAAATACTGTTTATTAAGTCGGTGACCTGTGTAAACTGGTAATTGTTAAGATCACCGACAGACAATGAAATAACACGTCTAAAAAAAATCTCAAAAAGCCATTCGGGGCATATATAAATAAATAAATATTTTTTAAATTACAATTTGGCATAACATTCACTGAAAAAACTTCATTGTTGATATAAGTTTTTGTAAAAATTATTCAAACACACAATCAAAAGAATTCTGCTGCAATAATGCTTCACATGGTGTGCAAACAAACTCAAGGAGGATATTTTTTTAAAAATTGTTATTCCATATATTTGTCATAAATATATTTTAATTATGCCTGCATTAATATTGCACTGAAATATTTATAAGTATATTCCTATTTAATTAAATATTTAATCATCGGAGAAGTTTTATTATCGTGAAATAAGGGGTGGATATTTTTTTATCGTCATAGAAATTTCAAATAAACATTATAAATAAAACGCTTTTTAATATGTATGTGAATAAATACTCGTTTGGAAAAATCTCTCTAAGATAATTAATTAAGTGTAAATTAATCATAGAAAACAATAACAGAGTCATAAATTAAAATGAAAAACAAGCATTCCGGTATGTGGGTACCGTTTTATCGATTCACAAACAACATTTTCAAATTCCTGGTAAATGTATGTAATAATATATTTTTTAAATAATATTATATTGTAAATTTTATTCTAAACATTCGGGTATATTTGTAATTTTGTCTTTAACAAAGGTTATTGAAGTACACCGACCGGTCGTCAAGTAAGTATGTATTGCAGGCAAACGACTTATGATTGTCTCTTTGTTACGGGGTCGTTCATGTCAAATTGAGTCATAAAATATACTTGATACTTTAAATAATCTATTTTAATCTTAAAATTGCAAAAAAAAATCAAGAATTCTTTCATTTCCACGCCCTAATCCAACACACAGGGCGCCAGGAAAAAATATGTACATTTTCCCGTAAACCCAAAATTTCCAGTACATTTTTTTTTGCTTTTGAAAATATCTTATATTCTAAACAGAAAAAAATATATGTTTATTTTTTTATGAGTGTCTATTTTAATAATGCTTCGATAATTACAATTGGCAATGAACAACAATCAATAAAATCAACTAACGATTTATCACATTAAAACTATTTATGGAAACATTGTAAATTGTGTATTAAAACTAAATTTTTCACGCATTAATAAAAAAATCAATCGATTGATACACAATAATAAACTGCAAATATCTCAATATGTTGGATTTGAAATTCAAACCAATAAAAGAGACGTCACACAACTGATGTTTATAAATAAAACTTTATAATAGAGATCGAATAAAACGTCAGAAAACAAGAATTTATAATAAAATAGATGCAATACACACGTCATCCAATAAATGCATTGATTTTTTATAAATAAAAATGTAAATAAAATAACAGTTTCAAGCAGATTAACTTTATGATTCGGTTAATTAAAAAAAAACAATACCCAGGTAAATTATATAGAGTATGATTTTAAGGGCATTTTTATTATTTTATTTTAAATAATATTTTCTCGTATTTCTAGAATGTATAGATGTATTGAATACTTGTACGTGAAGATTTGTAGGTATAAGAAAATTATAACATGTTTACGACAAACTACGTTCTACATTCAGCTTTGCATTTTATAAATATTTGTATATGTATTTGTATATGTATTTATATTATAATAAATTACATTTATACTACCTTACTTTTATATTTGTATATATTTAAAAAGAAAACAGCATTTGCGTTAGTGGAAAAATTATGAAATAAACGTCGCTGTAATGCAAACTTTTTACTTAAGAATATGTAATGTTCTAAATATTTTCACTATCTAAACCTATAATAATTAATAAGCTATTGTCAGGTGATAAATATGTATTTCACTCGGTCAAATATTATAAAAATATACAGAAAAGGGGTGTTGAAAATTTTATTATTCAAAAATGCGTAGCAAATTCTATTAAATGCTTATCAAAAGTACACAAAACACATTCTCTCCAAAAAATATTATTTTTAAGTTGATATTTTTTCTATAAACATAAGAAGCAAAGAATATTTAATAATATACTTATGGAAAGATAGTAATATTTTTTCTTTCAATTGTTATAGGTATACATTTTTTTGGCCTTCAATAATTTTTTTACACTTTCAATGCCTTATAAAAAATACATATTATGTATTTTTTCTATAGAATTAAAATTATACGGGGTTGACTTTTAGTCAACCCCGTACAATTTATATAGGAGGTTAACACAAAATAATAATTAAATTAAAAAAGTTTTTATTTAAATAAAACATTCTCTGAGAAACCAGAAAAAAACGCCCTATTTACAAACCAACTTATTGTGAATTTTATAAAGGATTTACGTATTAATTAATAATAAATGCAGCTCATATTTAATAACAAATTGTTTTTTCAAAGTAGCCTCAATACATTGAAATATTATTATTTTTTGTGGTTAGTCTCACAAGGACGCGTTTACAATATATATTATTCTTATTATGAAATCATCATAAAAGTACGTAAATGTTAGTTTTGAATTTCCTGTATAACGTTACATTTTAGGTCCACATTTTTCTCGTATATTACTTTGTTACACATTTTATGATTTAACCAGGTTTTGTATTGAAATGTCGTCATTCAGCCATCATTTTTGTTCCAGTATGTAGCCTTAGAAAATAATGTTGATTTTTCGATTTACAAAACGGATTGTAACCTAAGATTGTATATCAGATTGAGCTGTCAATACAGTCTATGTTAATACTGAATACAAGTCTCCAGGCGATTCCCTAAACACGTGCAATACTACAATGGGATAGAATATGCCTTGAGGGTTCGGAAGCCCGTATGCTTCATTGTTTTTTTTTCAATAGCATCTAAAGTACTATATTAAATTTCAATTTTATAATATGCATACTCTGTTTTTGTGAATGATTCCGACCTTGGTACAGATACAAACACAAGTATTACATGTCATCTTATCACATCCTACATACGCGGACTATTTACATTTTTTTCTACATACATTTAGTCACAAACATCATTCTGTCGCACCTGAATGAATGTTTTAGTATGAATATTAATCTTGGTTGAGACTTTTAATTTATAGTATGTACATTTTTTGTAGAATCATATGATTTCACCTATTTTAACTTAGATTGCCTGTTTCCATAGCTTGATATCATATCCCATTTATTAGTCCAATGGGTCTTAAATTTAAAAAAAATGTAATGAATCGTAAAAGGGTTTCAAAGCAATTTTATCTGGAAATAAATAGCTTTCGCCATGAAATTTATATTTCAATGGGTGAAATGTAATTACGAAAATTTGTTAGTCACTATCATCCAAACTATCGATAACCCAAAACGTATGTATATCCAAACCTTATTTATAAAAATATTAATACTCTTAATAACGTCATAGTAAAATATTCAGTTATTTAATGATATATTACAAATACGTATTTAATATTAAAATAATAATTGTTTTCTCTCCTTGTAAACTGTCGATTTAAAGATTTCTATCTAATTTTGTATTAATAGACTGATGGCTAATTAGATTATATACGATACATATAGATAGTATAAATATTAAGAAAATAGTACAAAAAACATCATGACATACACGTGTAACCAAATTAATTAATTTATTAAATAATAATCCGCTTATAAATACATTTACATAAAAAACGTTTTTGGCACTTTTGCCCCTCTAGCTCTGTTAATAACCCATTGATTTGTAACTAACATAAAGGCTTCTGTGAATTCAACTTTTATCGAATAATCCTGTCACTATATCTAATCGTCTTGATTTGTGTATTTTAAGAAGACTTCAATTACAAACAAGCAAATGTTTGTGACAAATCTTCGAGTCGTCTTTCCAGGGGGTCACATTGTCCAGTATGGAATCCGGTAGCTTTCGATATCGAGGGGGTCCTCAGTATTTTGCGTGAGTTCCATTTACTATCGACAAACTTGAAGAGTAAATATAGAAAAAAAATACACTTTGAAATCGTCGTTCTATTGTATGGTATCTTGTTTCATGCACGGCGGGGGCGCGACAAAGAATCTTTTATACCGAATTCGACAAAGAAACCGACCACACATCTTGTGGGTATTTTATCAAAATTAGTAATATGTACAGACAAAAGATAAAATCATAATTTATGCTTACAAAATTGCATTACACAACTCTTCCGTAAAGTTATACCTCTTATCATGTGTGTCACACAGACTAATTTGAAGAAAAAAATGTACTCATTAAATTTGAAACCCCAAATTTTACTCTACCATATGATTCTACCTAATATTAAGGTGTTCCAATATTGTTTAACATTAATTAGTATTGTTAAAATGTGTATAAATTAAGTTTATTTCTATTACAGCGGCGTAGTCAAATTATTTGACTTTTGAATTGGAATGCGCATGAATGAGGAAATGCATTAAAAATATTATTCAATCAAGAAAACACAAATAATAGATCAAGAATCAATTATTGTTGAATTCTATTAAATTAATTTAAAAAAATATGTGACAAGGGTTGTAATATTAAAATACTAAATATTAAAATAGACTTCTTTCTACCCCTTTCTTTACATGTAGAATTCATTCAAATGATACATACTTTATCATTTGACCAAATTATAAATTCCACCTTCTTTTCACTCAAATAGGTAAATAGAATGATAATAAAGTAAGATTGTTATCTGTGAGAATCAAACTTGTTTGCATATTTAAAGACCTTGCGGGAACAAATATTGCGATAAAATAATACGAATCCGGACTTAATAGTTTATTTTTTAACATTCATTTAACGTTTTAAATGCGTAAAGGTTCAATTTTATGCCACCGATATGTACGATTTACAATTTCACGGTCTGGTTGTGATTTAATCGGTTTGCCGTTCCACTTTACAGAATTTATCAAAAAAAGTGTATGATTATGATTAAAAGTATTAAAATTACAAAAATACACAATGAATAAAATATGAATATTAAGTAATTTAATTTGCATTGTAGTAATACGAAAAAGGTGTGCTTTGCTTGTATATACTAAAAAAATTATAATAAAATAAAATTAAGCTATTTTATTGAAAGAAGGTATCTATCTCTTTTAGAAAGGCTTTTTATTTACTGGATTTCTATGAATTTATTTTCATTTTACCTACTGGCGATCCATTAAATTAAAATCTATAATAATAAAACAGCACTTTCAATTAAAATTCAATAAATTTGAGTAATCGAGAAAAAGTATAAGGATTTTTTATTTGTTTTTTTTTACACAACATTGTCAATTTCACCCGTCAATTATCTATTTAATTATTACTTAATGATTCACTCAGTATTCACCTTACAATCCTGAAAATTAGATTAAGCCTGTATCGAAACGATCGATTTTTATAAAATTGACTAGAATCGATATCATCGATATATTAGCAAGACCTATAATTAGTTGTTTAAATATCAAGATGTCGGGAATAATATTAATAAAATCCCGATCGATCGTCTTGATCCAGGTTTACTCTGATTTCCTATATTGTAAGGTAAATACTAATTATTAAGTCGGTGACTTGTGTAACTAGTAATAGTTAAGATCACTGACAAATAATAAACACGTTGTTGTGTCTAAAAAACCATCTCGAAGAAAACTCCATCAGAGATTTAGGTTCTCTGGTATTCCAGACGACTGTTTTCTCTTAATAATAATAAAAAAATGTAATTGAATATTTCATTTTTGCGAATTGAAGGTCGCATTTTATGTAATTAGACAACTACAGAAATAGAGCGAAGGTAACCTTGGTTCATTGAATGATTAAGAATATTGCGGGAAAGTCTTAACACGCCCACTACAGTCATCATCATCATCACCCACGACACACTTCTAAGCTAGAGACAATCTAAAGATCAATCGATTGGACTTCCTGTAACATGATTTTGTCATAATTTATAATTAGTCTACGATACACAATTGTCACGGCCGCAATCCTGTGGGTGTCTCAATCCAATTAAGTCTTCGGAAGACAAATATCCGGAAATTGGAGATATTTTTAATGAAAACGAGAGAAAACGTACTCAAAAATAAGCATTAGAGTAACTCTTAATTATTGAAAATATTGAAATATTATATATTCTCATTATTTTATATAATATTCTACATTCTTTTGTTTAATATATATATATATATATATATATATATATATATATATATATATATATATAGGAAGTATATATAGCAGAGAGAGATATATATATATATATATATATATATATATATATATATATATATATAAAATAAATTAGTAAAATATAAAAATGACTTTGCATCGAAAGATGACAATATAAAGCATTAAATAAATAGCAATATAATGTACGTTATTTAACGATCTATACAATCTATAAACGATTTAAAAAATTAATTAAAAATATTGATTGAGAAAGATATTTTCAAAAACTTCTTCCCTATAAACTAAAAATAGTTATAATAGGATATATTGCAATTTTTAATATATAAAAGTAGGTAAGAGTATTTTCTCTCCTAGAAACTATATTTCATAATATAATTTATTATAACTTTAAATATACCTATGTAAAATATAGAAAATCAGGAACAAAAAAGAGTGTATATTTAAAATTATTTATTATACTACATTTTAGGATTTTTATTAAAAAAAATCGTTTCAATCAGGTCAATGTGATTAGATTTTTTAGATATTTTTTAAGTGTAAGGAAAATTTATAATGGCCTGCGAAGTATTTTTGTATGCAAATGAATATTGTTTTAATGATGAATCGTTACTTGTTGTGGTTTCAATATTAACTAATTTTATGTCGAGTCCTTGTAGGAACATTTAATGTATATAAACTAATGACATGTCAAATAGAGTAAAAACCTTCAGTGCTAATGCATTCAAGTGGTTTATCTGTTTACCCACTGTAACTATTTTACGATAGAGCGGCTTCTTTGTGAACAGATAATACGATCGATTCTATCATTAGTTAAAATAGAATACAATATTAAATACAAGCCTTGTTTACATTACTGTAAAATAAATATCGCTGTTGTGTGGGAATACGCCAAAGGCATAGACAAATAGTATTTAGCCGAAGGCAATATTTAAACATAATATCCACCCCTCGATACGAGAAACCATAAAATAATATTTTTACATGATAATGATTTAATTTACAGGAATATAATAATTAGAAACAAAGCAATGTATTCACAAATACTTATAATTAAATAATCAAATCATCCTTTGTCAAGTTTGCATGTCAAAAAATATTTCTTCATAATGGAAAATGTTAATGAATTATTTTTCAACCTAACCCAATTGAATTAATGCATAAAAATAATGAATTTTAACCAACATGTTGATTAGGTAAATAGAAATGTATCAGGTTTTTTATTTGTTATTATAACACCCATTTGAATTTATATTTCTATGTGCATAACTATAAAGACCAAAGAATTTCACTTGAAATGCAAGTCATAGTATTAGTTTTATACAAATTAAACTAATAAATTTGTTAAAATCAATTTATTTTTATATAAATGCTAGTATTTTTTATTAGTATTAAATGTCACGCAAAATATTCAATCATGCTAATAAATGACGTAATAGTATGAAAATTGAAAGTGTCAATTATTATTCGGTCATGATTATATCTAACAAGTTTTATAAACACAATAATGCATTCGACCTCCAATCTGCAAATGATAATTAATTTAAAAATATTAAAAGAGACAGATGAATGCAAGCCTGAATATGTCGAAGAATCAAGGTTTATTTTGGGATACGTAATATATTTTACCTATAAAGGATAAGCAATAATCATCTTTAAATGGTTAACCTTTAAAAACCTTCAATAAACACTTGCATTAATAATCTCAATGTTAACCGGTCTCTTGTTCGGAAGTTTGATGTGTTAAGGTTATGAGTGCTGTTAACCTTTGTCAACTACAATTAATTATATTTAATTAATAAAAAAAGGATATTTTTCTCAGGATTCAATTAACGGTTGTCATATTTTTAAATGTTCAAATATGAAATCTCTCAGCTTTCAAAACATTCAAAAGCGGGTATTATTTTTTGTAAACAATTTCAAACCTTTCCTCAACATATGTGACACTAGGACCAGGATCAGGCAAAAAATATCCCATTTAGGGAAGAAGAGCCCAAGAAATATCCCTGTAATATGATCGTTTTGTTTGCTGATTATAACTCAACGCATTTTGACCATAGTCTTCCTCAATTTCAGTACTCCCTTGAGTAAAAATCTACCGGATGGTAAGTATAGAAAAAATCCAGTTAAATATAGAAAAAATCCATACGCATTAGCCAATTTCAATGAAACCGCAAGAAGACTATTTTTAAAGCATAACTAAAACCACAGATGTTATAAAACTATGAACTTCGAGTTATAATTATTGTGTGGTTAAGTACATATTTATATATATTTGAAAACATAAATCGAATGTAAGCCAAAAGATATAATATACAGTGTAACCTCGATATACGTCCTATTTAGACGCGAAACATTTAGATTGATATACGACCTTCGTTTGAAACACCATCCCCGTGCGTTATATTCCTGAAGGAGGCCGACAATAAAAAAGAGACGCATGTTATAATATTGTCATTTTTCGTTTATTTCTTATAGGAAAAATAAGTTTTACATAGATGAATGTATAAGAACATGTGGTATTTCATCATAAAAATAATTCTATAATAAGTATAGATGAAGTTTTTAATTTCGACATGACGTTACGAATTGAGTAAATTTTGAATAAAATCTATAAGAACGATGACAAAGTTCCTTTTAAAATGGATTTATAATTTCATTAATATTTAAATATATGTGATAACATTCATCAATAAATAAAAATATCTCCATATATTATAATGACTTGTCTTTTGTGCTGGTGATGATTTAATAATACATTTAACCGTGAGAATCCGAAAGAGGTTAAATATCCACAATGATATATTTTGTCGGTTAATTTTCGCTCAATAAAATACAAATCCCTTATAAACTAGGGGACTTATTTTTTCATTCCCAAACCCCAACTTTCGACCCCCTACAGATTACCAAGAAGCGATACTATACAAAAAAGGAGGGATATTTTCAAAAATCATAATAGAAACAGGTACAACTCACTCTCCTTTTATTATTTTGACAAGGAAAAAATATCCGGGATGAAATATATATTCGTTGTCAGCTGAAGTATCGGGCGAAAAAATATAATATTCATGGGGTATGGATATTTATTTATCGTAGTTACATAAAAACACAAGATTATTATAATTTATCGATTTCTTGGAAATAAATTGACCGCAATTTATGTATTCGCAACTAAAAATGTAATAGTGAAGTATAAAGCGTTATAATATTATATTAAATGATTGCGTTTCCTCATTTCAAAGTATTGAATAAATATATATTATCTTATCTTTCGAATTTTTAGACATAAAATCCCTTTATTAATATATAATACATTACGACAAATAACAGGAAATATGATGAGTGTAATTAATATTATAAATTATTAAATAATAAATAGACCTTGGTTAAATAATAGCTTAACGTAATGAAGATAAGTGAGAGGTAATAATAGTGAAAGTGGTTTGCGAAGCGAAACTTTAACAAGAAACGCTCCAAAAAGGTGAAGGACTTAAAAAATATACATATTATATCTTTTACACAATTCTATAAAATAAACAAGGAACGAATTTTTTCGCTGTGTGTTAAAGAAAAAGAGTTATCATTATAAAATTTCACAGATCTATCTTATCGCATATTAATATTTGTTTAGGGAAATTCAGTAGGTATAAAGTATACAAAAACAAGGAAAATGATATGAGTACATATTTGGTTTGACGTTATTATTACACAAAAAATGAGGTTAGTATTAATAAAAATATATTGAGAAATTCATACAAAAAGTGAACGAAATAATAATATTTAAGAGTTGAATTGTCGTACCCCGCGTTGGTAAATAATCTCGTCTCTGGGCATTTTTAACGTTTGAAATTTGCTCTACAAAAATAAAAAAAACATAGAATATGGATTGCTCTATCATGAGTGGGAATAAATTAATAATCTAAAAAATTTTGAAATATCAAAAAAATGACTTGAACGGTATTTAAACTATTACATTCTCACTGTCGTATTTTCAACTAAATAAAATTAAATTGCTTTTGTATTCGTAATTATATTTATGGACTGTATTGTTTTAATGGAACACCGCTAGAAACAATGTAACTGTGATGTGGTAATCCATTTTGCAAGTTATGTAGGTTCACGTTTGCTGATAACTGTAAAAACAATATTGTTGAATATACAATCGATAAAAATAAATAATACAAATTATTAACTATGAATATATCGTGTCCCTTTACTTATTTAAAAAAAAAATCATAGTAAATAAATATGTTTTTGCCATTTATAAATTGATCAGTCAAAGCAAACTGCGATGCTTATCAACATTTTAAATATTTATTTTTAAAAAAGTCAATAATAGGTAAACCGTGTCCAGTGACTCATAATATTTCACAAATATTATGATAAATATATCATGATCACTAAACCTTATCATAAGTCTTCCTAAGAAGTATGATGAAAAATATTGTCAGAGTAATAAAATAAATAATCTACATTCATAAAAAATATGAATTCAAAACAACTTCATTTACAATATTATAATATTGTCATCTCATTTTATTCAATAATCTTAAATGAATTTATCTAATCAATATGTCTCAAAGATCGTCGATTATAATAAATATTCAACACTGATCACCGACATTTTCTTATGGTTCACTGACGTCCTATGAATTATAAACTAAAAATTCCTACAGAAATACCTAGGAATGTTTGTTTTTCTGTATAATTTTAAATGAATAGTGTCGAAGTTGAAAAAATTATTTGATTTAAAATGATAATAAAAAATATGAACGACACGAATAAGCATTAAAATAATATTTTATTCATTATTACATTGATAAACATAATACATAATATTTAAAATAAAGAAAGGGAATCAAAATATTTATTCTCAATCATTTTTTTTTAAATTCACCAATTCAATTTGTTGTTAAGATTATTACGATCAAATGATAATTTGTTGCCGCATTCATTAAAAATTGAGAATTCGATATCTTATGAAAAAAAACTGTTTTCAATTGCTTATAATTATAGAGCACTGCGCGGCTTATATTTCAATTACAAAAATTGCGTTATTATTCATTTTGAATTAACAGAACAATCTTATAGCATAATAATATTAATAAAATAAAATTTGCATTAAACTTTATAGTTTATCTCATGAATATAATAAGTATGATAAATGTTAACATACATAAATAATAAAATTAAAAAATCAGAGAGTTGAAAAAAAATAATACAATAAACAAAAATAATAAAGCAATATTATAAAGAGCTCGAATACGTCAAAACACTTCATTACACCCACTAGGACTAGGTTTGCTAATAATCAAACCTAGCCAATATATAATGTGTGGAGGGAAATATTTTTTTATTGAATATTACAAATTCAATTTAGCATGTTTATGGTTATGTCTCGAATGTTGCCTGATTCGTAAAGTATGACGCAAGAAAACTGATCGTGCTCCAACTCACGTTCCGTACATCGCCGGAATATATTATTATCAAAAGGATAATGCCTTCATTATTAGTTTATTTATTTTTATATTGTATTCTGATCATCGCGCCTGCTAACAATACGCCTCTTATCGAATACACGAAAAATCGCCACGTGAATGCGTGCAAATAAATAACCAAATCGTATTATTTGACTGTCCATCAAAATGAGGCATAAATATTTTTTACATCCGACTTGTAAATACCTGCACAGTGATTATAATTATTATTGATATTTTACAGAACACCCCTGAGTAAAAATGGCCAGAACTACAAAAAGAAGCATCAGTAGACTGCGACAAATAAAAACGACATACCTACAAAGGTAAACATTCAGAATTGCAAGGGTCGTTGATATTTGATCAATTATTTAAAAAAAAAACCACAATATACAAAAATTTCATTATTGAGAATACTATTTTATGGATATATTTAAAATATTTTTTTTTACCCTTTATTTTTATTATTATAAATTAATTAATTTCACAATTTGGATCACCTGTTGGTAACAGCCATACTTCTCGGCACTATTAATAATAAGCCGTTTAAATTCCATTTAATCTAATCTGAAAACTTAAAATATCGAACCCAAAGTATGTAAGTTACATATTTATATATTTTTTAGGATTTTTGTCCAATCTATATTTATTTTTTTTATAGACCAAAGTTAAATTTTTAAACATGCGTATTTTTAATATCGTAACCAAATATGATATTATAGTCCTCCTGTTAGACCAATCATGGCCTTTAATCAATTAGCTCATCTATGAATATGTATTAAGTTTGAAATTTACTCTACAAACGTAATGAATAAAGAGTATACAATTATTATTCAATTACAATATCGTGCGAATAGTTTCCATTCGATGAAGATCGGATACAATAGAAAAGATTATATAATTTTTGCACATCAAATAAATTATAATTTAACACAAATCACTTGATTTATTGGTGGAATCACGATATCCGAGCGGAATAAAACAAGTAGAACAAGGTTTCTTGGATAATAATTATTAGAATCTGTGCACTTCCACCATGAAGGAGGTCGTTTAGAAAAAGAATTTCAACGAAGGTTTCGTTAACGTATCGTATTTATCATAAGGAAGAACAAGAATAATCTATATAATTAAATCAAACCTAAAATCTTACTTACACGGAGAGGGCAATGATCGCGAAAAAAGTGGGGCGTGAAAAAAAGAACGACATTTTATTTTTCGACCGTGACACGACCATTAAAATCTATAAAGTCATACGTAAAAAAAACAGAATATTTAACACATTGCATTAGAATGGGTTGCTATTTCATCGTGTTGAATATTTCGGGGTAGACGTACGTTTCCCGATGAATCATTGAAGTTTTTCGTACGATGATTCACCGTAGATTAAACTTTTTGTAAACATAATCATTTACACCTGTCGATAATTCAATCAATGTTTATCGTAATCGATTACAATTTAACAGAACGTTAATCGATTAAAATTAATTATGAAGTAATCGTTAAGCACGGATATTTTGTATTCACAGTCGGCAAACTGTTCAAACGAATGTTCGATTTGTCAACAATACTGTTAACAATTTCGGCTATTTACTTCCTACTTTGAAATACATGGGGGTTGTTATGAATTGATATTCTTACCTCTTCTTTTCCAAAGCTGGTACCGGTGATACATGAGACATATGCACATACAGGATGCACAGGTGAGAACCATGAAAGCCAGCACAATGCCCACCCAAACATCTGTGATGAGTTTCTCTTCGGTTTCAGGCTCCGACTTCATGATCTCCTCGATTTCGGAGACGAGGAGGGTGAAGTTTTGATTTAGGGCGTCCATTTCGGTGTCGTTGGGCACCTCTATGGTAATCCTGGACTCGGGCATTCCCAGCATGTCCGTCACGGCTTTTATAAAATCAATCTTGACACGTTTTTAAAGTCTGCGTGTTGAAAATGTATCGTGAGATCGTATGCGTGGTGAGTGTTAACACGCATGCGTCCCAAGACGAGTCGTTTTGAACTGCGCGGGCCACGAACCGACGATACTATTTAAACCCCCCACTACCTCTCCAACTATTGCGAAAATCATCATACTTTCTTATCTGAAAATAAAAATGAGCCTGTAAAATTTTAATCAATAAAATACACTGCATATAAACACATTAGGTATCTCATCATCATCTTGAGAACTCCAGTTCAGTGATGAACCAAGGCTTCCCGCCCCAGCATCTTCCACTTAATGCTCCTCCAGTTATTAAAACCTAAACTCCTAACTACCTTATAGAATTCGTCCGCCCACCTTAGCCTAGGTCTACCCTGCCTTCTCTTACCCACAGGCTTGCTGGATAGTATTTCCGATACTATCCCTCCTGCTCTTTAACCCAACCTAATGTTAAAGCCCTAATGAACTGCACTACGTTCACGCTCTTATATAATGAGTAAATCTCATCGTTCCGTCTAATTCTAAATAGTCCCGGTGCCTCCTGAACAGGACCCAAGATCCTCCTAAGAATCTTCCGCTCGAACCTAAGTAGCCTATCCTCTTCAGTCTTGGATATGTATTGAATACGTCCGTATAATTCACCATTAAAACCAAATTTTCGTAATATTATGTCTTTATTAGTGAAAATGAATTAATTTAATGATTACTTTCTAACGGATTAAAGTACATATTTTTTAAAGACAATGTCTACGTTTTTACGCTTCATCTCTACGGTTACTTATTTTATTTTATAACATTTTAATAACCTCTTTTTAACGCCACTCATTATTCGAAATGCCACTTTATAATTATTATTTTTGTTTGTTTGTCTGTAAATCCCACTCCTAGAAAAATTTCTCCGGGCCGCCAAAATAATGAAGAAGATACAATGCATATTGTTTTTACCATCAATGTAGTTAAAGATCAAACTATTTGTATCCGATTCTAGATCTAAATGTAACATTAAAAATTTCAACAAAGACAATAAAAACACCCACATATTAATTTACTTGATCATTTTTTTATATTAGCTTTGTTTTTGTTCGAAATATTATACTGCATAACATTCACTTCAGTGATACTTCATTTACTAAACAATTTTATACTTAAAAATATGTAATATTATTGCATGAAAATCTCCAACGACTTGTGAAAATTGTAACTATTCACATATTATAACTATTCAAAGAATATTTTAGCATCCTTTCATATTTATTTTTAGAACTGTTTGCCACATTTCAGTAATGAACACTTGTATTCAATTGTTTTTAATAAAAAATTTTTGAATACGAAATACAATTAAGAATCATTTTTTTATAAATACTATTTTAACTATAAAATGTGTATATACTTACTACAGCAGTTCTTTTTTTTATTGTATTCCTTTTTAATGAAGCTTAGAAGACTCATATGATTTTCAGATTATTGCCTCGTAATATTCAATCACGCTAACTTATATGATTTATCAGAAATAAGGGGTGTTACAAAGAAACAAACTGAAATTATTATTTACATCTTAAATATATTTATAACATTCAATTATTACTTCGTCAATGCGAAACTTCTTCGAAACAATCTGATATACATATGTATAAATATTGGAATTGTAATTACTTCTATAATACATTACATACTTTTTTTTTGGAAAGAATTATTTGATTATTTTATTATGTACTATGTATAAAGTATACATTTATATGCAAGTAAAAATAAACATCAGTCAAAAAAGTGCATCTAAATAACACAATATTATAATACAAAAAATCTCAATGAGGTTTTTGGTTCAAGATCAAGTGTATGGTTTTTATACTAAAAACAATGTCTTTTACATGCATTCATAATATTGATTAATCACGAAAAAATTTACAACCACTCCCAGTGTTAACTTTTTAATGATGTGTTGAAAATTTAGTATGGTCAATAATAATATTAATTTCTCATCGTTTGCTTAGCAACAATTGTCGGTCACCGGAGGAATGCCCAAATATCACAAAATAAACTGAAACCTATTCACATACAAACAAATTCCAATCGAGAAGGATTTATGATCTGTGACACAATGAATATTATAGGAATACAATCACAAATATTTTTAAAATCTAATCACTCATACAAGAGTGTGAAAACTTCAACATTGGAAATCATACTTTTATAACATTGTAACAACAATTTACTGTGGATGCGAATACGCATTTGGCATAGAGTGACATTCTGTTAATTGATCAAATCTGATTGAGCAATTGATTCAATTAAATCAACACAAGGAAAAAATTCCTATTATGAACAACAATTATTAATGAAAAGCCTACAAGCTTAGTATCTGATACAACGCTATGATATTTTTATATATAGAGAATGCTATTAACTTGACTAATTGACTTTGAAACAACGACCGTTTCGCTAACTAAAACCAGACAATTGCATTTGTAACTGTATGGATAAATAAAATACAGCCATCCCTTTTACATTCATCAATAAAAAAACCTCAGTTAGTATAATTACTGTAATCGTTTTCATTTAATTAGTAGTTGAGAAAAATATTTATGAATATATAAATGGGATGGCCATACTCGTGGTTTAAATATACAGTAAACCTATTTCAAATGAGAAAATCTGAATTTGCATAATAATAAAAGGAACACCAAGCTGTAATGTTTCAAAATAAAATAAGACCTGTAAATTAGATAATACATTCGCTAGTTTATAACTTGATTTAATTTCACAATTACTACGCAAAACGCTACAGATTTATATTGAGACATCCACGCACACAGATATTAACAATATGCAATCTAACTGTATAAAGCCTCCGTGTATCTAGCTATACATTTATATAAAATATCTCATCATTATTTGAAAAATAATTTATGAGAATGATAAGAAACACCTGAATCTTATACAAATAAATATTTAAGTCAAGGGAAGCTGTCTTCCTAGATTATAAACTTGATGATATGTATAGGAGTTTTGACAGAATGAATAATCATAATAATGTTTTTCAGTAGTTATACATACATCGACAGAGGGAAGACTAACAAACAAATGGAAATATACATTGATTAATATTTGCATAAAATATTATGTCTCCAAAATTGTAGGTGAAGTTTAAAAAAATGTCATATATGTAAAAAGTTGGAATATGATTCAGGCGATGAATACTTTGTTCTCAACATGGATTATGTTAATTTACGTTGAGTATGTTGCTATAAATTTACGGTCAAACATTGCTGTCGTAATTCGGTGCACTAGTAAAACTGATGGGGACCGCATTTTCCACTAAATTAGACCTGGTATTTGATGGTACACTCGATGACGGTTGAAAACTGTTCGTCGTTGAAGTTCCCAGTGCAGCAGATCTCATCTCTTCAACTGACGCTCTAAACAAATGGAAAAATAAATTTTTAAATACCAATGTATTATATTTTCAGATAAAACAAAATACATCATCAAACTACATTTATGCCTGAAACATAAATCATTGTAAAAATAATATATATAAAAGCTACAAAAAAAAAAATTATACCTATTGTGTTAAGGCAAAAAAATATAAAAGCTAAATGTTAAATATAAAAATACAATTCATGCGGTTGCAGCTAGCTAAACAATGTTTTTAGAATGATTACATGTTGTTATGGGATTTAATTTGGACGCCAAATATCTGGATCTTCCATTAAAGTGGCATGGCCGTGATCAACACCTCTCACACCTTGAGGAGTTGAACCACCGACTCCGCCTTCAGCTATGGCGGCCATGTCATCGCGAGAGCCTCTATATGGTTAAAAGATTAATAAATTATACAAATAAGAATTATTCAAAGCGAGCAACTCCTCGTTAAAACAAATAGTCATGTCAGTTTATCACAACAAAATATAAAAAGCATAATGAACTCACTTCTTTCCTAAAGCCATCATTCCATAAATAACTCCAGTCGCGAAGATGAGACCGCTGCCAAAAATGCTACTCAAACTAAAGCACATGAATATCGGTGGTATGGCAATACTGCAAAAGTAAACAATGATTATTTTTTAACATCATCATTGGGATTTCAATGATTAACTTACGCTACATAGAGAGCTCCTTTGTTCCAATTTGGCCGATTTTCAGCCCAATCGGAGAAATTTTGAACAAAATCAACAAATTTACAACAACAAGGAGCTTCGCAGACGATCAGAACGAACCCGGCTACCATTTGCCAGAGGCCTGCTATCAAACATGATACGCTTCCGAGCATAATGCTGATACAATTCATCAGGCCGAGTAATATAGCAACTGTAATAAAAAGCAGATCGTTTATTTATAGAATTCGAACAAAAGCTCGAAAGTGAAATAAGTATTCGATGGTTAGAAATTAAATTTAAAAAGTTTATAGAATAAAAATTAATCAAATTTTAGAAAAGCATCTATGATAAGTTATTATACACATCATGGGGAATAATAAAATGATAACATATATGACTTAAAGACTAAACATATGCAAAAACGGTAAATCGATAATGAGAGAATCGAGGAAAGATAGTTACCAAATCCGCCAAAAGTGCCAAGTCCTCTGCCAGCAGCTCTCATCCACCAGGGCACGTCGTCCTTGGCTACAGGATCCTGGCCCGGCCTGGCCATTAGTCCGTTAATCTTCTCGGCTAAGGACTGTAACAGAATACAGAGTACAGATTACTCGACGAATACAAGTATTATAGTAGTTGTATTGACTCCACTGAGGACAGCCTGACTGACCATTGTGATCCGCGACTCTTGACTCTTGACTCTTGTGTTCGGAGTGACAGTGAAACACTGTGACCTGCTGACTGTTCTGCCGCTGCTCGCTCCACTGATGACAGACCAACTGTTCAGTGTTGCCAGTGTGGCCCGGCTAGCTACCCTGTCTGAGCGCATTCAATTGATAAAAATTACACGAGAACAATAACAACACAAAAAATATGCTAAATATAGATTTTAGCTCAAATAACCCATATCATTTCCATCTGTAGTGAAAAAAAAATTTTTTTAGAATCAAATATGTCTTGCCTTAAAAAAATAAGTTAATTATATATTCATTTACTCGATTCAATCATTTAATATACACATTCTAAACTATTCTAATTGTATGCATACAGATTTAGAGAATAGCTATAAACACTGCATGAAGCTGTCAGTTGCCGGCGAAGTTTGTTGGTGGGAAGCGATACTATAGTAGGAAGCGATGGCTGACCAAGTGCCACCACCGTTTGCTACTCTTGTCCACTTTCTTCGTAAATATAAACTTACGGTAGGAGTAACTTACATGATACATTAGTAATGCTAGGCATGCTCTAACTACTTTGTTTCATTAACATTAATTTGCAGGCCACTGAAGATATATTATTAAAAGAAGCCAATTTAGCGGATGTACCAATTCCTGATGTGAATTCAGATATTGATCTTAATATTCTCTCTTCCTATCACAACGATGGAGAACCTGCTGCCTTTGTCCATTCTTATGAGACTCTTAAAAAATTTGTTGACAGCTCTCTCGATGCATACAAGGTAATTAATTATAAAAAATATTAAAGCAGTTTTCCCTTTATTTTTTTTAATTCTATGATTATAGCATGAGCTATCTTTGATTATGTATCCTATACTTATACACATATTCATGGAACTGATGATGAATAATCATGTAAGCCAAGCCAAGGAGTTTTTGGATCAATTTGGTCCTGAACAAGAAGACTACTATCAAGAAGAAATTAAGAAATTTTCTCATATTTCTTCTAAAGCTCAACTTTCCCGGGATGAACTTGCAAACACTTTTAAGTTTGTCTACCTATTCATATTTATTTTATTTATCTTTTCTTTTTTATTTAATAAATTTTATAAAATTTTTTAGCTCTAACAAATTTGTTGTGCAAATGTCACGAGATACTTCTTCATTATTGAAAAGATTTCTTCATGAGCAAAAAAATTCATCGATCATATCGAATATATTGAACAATAGAATACATTTGGCAATCTATGAGGGTTGTACACGTACCAGACAACAAATTGTAGCCACTATTGGTGGACTACTTGGTGAAGGGCCTAAACATGGTAATTCTTTATATTCATTAGCATTTAGAATCATCTTCAAATTTTAACCAAGCAAATTTTATTAACTCAGAAAATCGCACCAAAGTGTACTTTGGTCTTCTCAAAGAACCGGATATACAGAGTTTAACAGTACCTGTAGAAGAAGATGAAGAACTAGAAGAGACTCCTGACAAACCCAAGAAAAAGAAAAGTAAAAAGGATCCATTATTTTCAAAGAAAACCAAATCGGATCCGAATGCACCACCCGTTGACCGAATGCCACTGCCTGATTTGTAAGAATTAACCTTTTTTGGTAAATTGCATAATTTGTATTACTGTAAACATTTTAGGAAAGAGACTGAAAAACTTGAAAAATGCAAAGCTCTTAGAGAAGCTTCGAAGCGTGTGAATCTCGGCCCTGATTGTTTACCCTCGATTTGTTGTTACACTCTTTTGAATTCCATGCATAGTGTTACATGTGCTGAAATATCTGATGATTCGACACTTCTAGCTGTTGGATTTAACAATTCTTCAATAAAAGTAAATATTTTTTTCATTTTTATACTAGGTATACATATTTATTTGTCAATTATTAAATAATACAATAACATATTTAGGTATGGTCCCTAACACCCAACAAATTGAAAACTATGAAGTCTGTGGACAAGCTGGCAGACATTGATCGAGAAGCTGGTAAATTACTAAAACATATCATTTTTAAAATACAGTGAATAATTGATGGGTTTTTATTTTCAGTTGATGTGTTAGTTCGGATGATGGATGATAACGGTGGCGAAACATCAAAATCATTATTAGGTCACTCGGGTCCAGTTTATCGCATTGCATTCGACCCTTACAAGACACTTCTTATTTCATGTTCTGAAGATACAACAAGTTTGTAGATTCTAAAAGTATATGTATTTAAATTTAAGTGATTGTATGAAATATGTATTTTATTAACTTTACAGTCAGATTGTGGTCTCTTCACGCCTGGAAATGTGTGGTCTGTTACCGAGGTCATCTTTTCCCCGTATGGGATATTCGATTCTCACCACACGGTCATTATTTTGCTACTGCTTCTCATGATAAAACAGCCCGACTTTGGGCAACAGATCATCACCAACCCCTTAGAATTTTCAGTGGACATCTATCAGATGTCGATGTAAGTTTAACCCTAACCTACAATCAATTTATTAATTAATTATATTTGAAAATAATTATTATTTCAGTGTATTCAATTCCACCCAAACTCAAACTATGTAGCAACAGGATCGAGTGATCGTACTGTCAGACTTTGGGATTGTGTGACCGGTAATCAAGTGAGAATACTAACAGGTCATAAGGTAAATTTAGTTATATTTTTTTAAATATTACTTTATTTTAAAAATACATATCTACTCGCATTATTTATTCCAGTCCATAATAACGGCAGTAATATTTTCTACTTGTGGAAGATACATAGCATCGGGTAGTGCGGGGGGACAAATACTCATTTGGGATATCTCACAAGGTGGCTTAGTTGCTGAATTTTTAAGTCACACTGCTCCAGTTCACAGCTTGGCCTTCAGTAGAGATGGAACTATTCTATCATCAGGTACATATACTGATAATAATAAAAATGCATCTTATTCATTATTTCTTTACAGGTTCTTTGGATTGCACAGTAAAATTGTGGGATTTTAATATCCTCACAGAAGAGATATCCAATGAAGAAAACAATGCCACAAACATTACTGAAATAAAGACTGGCGATCGATTTATGTTGAGATCGTTTGCTACAAAAAGTTCTCCTATCATTTCTTTGCATTTTACTAGAAGAAACCTCATGTTAGCTGTGGGAATGTATGAATATTCTTAAAATATAAATGTAATTAATAAAACATCTTATTATACATAGTATTTTATTTTATTATAACTAGATTTAATATTTACAAAAAACTTTGAAGTAATGAATTTCTCTCTTGGGTCATAAATTGTGTGACAAGATTAACAATCGATTCATTACATCGAGCCACTTGAGTTCGCATCGCTTGCTTTATATCTTCTTTTACACCTTTGTCGGCACCTCTCGTTCCTATTCTTCTTTGACCTAAATGTTGAGCATTTGGTAAAATGTCTAAAACAACACTTCCTCCTTGATCGCTCCATAAATACATAAGTTCTTCCAAGACATCGATATTGATGATGTACGCCTTGAAGAGAGGGTAATGAAAAACTCGGCGTTGGCGAACAGCTTCTAAAATTCTAGCAAGCAAATCACTTTCTTGTGGCCAATCTAGTTGCAATAAAACTATCATATTTCCAGCTGCGAGATCATAAATATGTCCGACACTCTTAATAGAATAAAGAATCAATTTGGAGCAATAATGAACTATCGCCGCTTTAGTTAAAGGTAAGAAATGTAGATGTCTGTAATTTCCACCGACAACCAAACTGGGTTCCAATTGCCCTTCAGTTAGAGGTAATTGACTTAATGCAGTAGTCACGTGTTCTAGACATAATGAATATAGTCTCTGACAATAGGCCACCGATGCTCTGCTCAAGCTAGCAGCCAGATTTATTTCTTCATTTATGGGAATGGCTTCATCAAATCTCCCCTTATAGAGTGCAATTTCTTCTGTAAACCTACCCAGCCAAGGTTTCACCTGGAACTGGTTGGCAAGCTTATTGAATTCTGCACTGAGTACGTCACTTGAGTGTAATAAATCCCAACAATTTGCCGCAACTGTAAACACTGATGCTCCGGTGCCGGTGATTTCAATATCGCTTTTCCGGCGTTTACTGATGGGAAGTGAAGGATCAGTGAATGCTTCCAGAAGTAAAAGATTTCCTCTTACACTTTCTAGTTCATGCAAACATTGGAGTAGATGGATCATGCCACAGTGAATCATCTGTCTGCTATTTTCATCATTAATGAGAGGACACAATTTTTGAAAATAATTTTCTCTATTCAAACTATTAGAGTAGGACATGAGGGATGCATCCCAGCCTAGTTGTTTTCCGGCTAATTCCAAGACATCAAAAAGTTTTTGCCAACGGTCAGATACATCCTCGCGACTTTCATAGAGCTCGGTGTTATAATAATCAATTGCTCTGACAAGCAATCGAAGCATTTGCCTAGGAGATTGAGTACCGCTGAGGAGGGGAATTGTATCTTGCACTAACAGTTTGGCATAACCAGCCGTCGGAGAATGTTTATCAGCAGTCAAGAGAGTGTCGACCAATTTGGTTCCGTGACTGACAACAGCTTGAGGAAATCTTTTCATAAGTAAAAGCATGAGGCGGCAATGTTCCATCGTCTCTTCGCACTGCTCAGCGCTCGAAACTAATATTTTGTGTTGAACATCGGCAGACATCTTTTGAAACATTTGAGCTTCAAAATTTGATTCTGAATCTTTAAGAGAGGAAGTTATTGCTTCAATTTCAGGTTTGAGCTGTTTAGGAATGGTAGAGCCAGCCATGAGAGCAGTGAAACAGTCAGCAGCTTCTTGAACGTGTCCAGCTTCTTTTTCCATTGAATAAGCTTCAAATTGGACATTAAAGTTGGTGGGAAACAAGCTTTTCGCCATAAGCATCCAAGCTTTAGCAGCATAAGGTTCCTCATGCTGAGCTTGCCTCGCTCTGCTAATCAAATACTCTTCATCTCCGGAATCTTTATTCCTCGCCGACGGCATCTTCCTGACATCAACACTTTCTTTCAAACTGACATTTATTCAGTGTTGTCACCTTACACGCTTTTAGGTTTATTTATATAAATATCATCTCAAAATCATACTTTTTGTAGTTTTTATCTTATTATTTATCTTTAATTGTATTTTAAACAGTTAATGTGTGATATTTGTACACATTAGGATTATTCCTTCGTGTTTTGGATAAATCAGATAAATAAATAACGATCGTATGACAGTTGTGGGCCCATCGGCTATCGCATTTTTTAGTGGCCAACTACGAGTCAACTAGTGGTTCAATTAAACCAGCTTTACCTTCACAATCTCCACAATCCAAGTAAATACGCTTATTAATCACAATATTTCTAATTAGTAAATTATTTTCGATTTTAATCAATTAGAGTACATTGAACTTTGCCTCTTATTTTTAATAATCATATTGATTAGACTACCATATAGTGGTGATATAATGATATATCGATTATTTACTATCAGACCACCAAGATGTTTAATTGGGCCTATGGAGGTGTTACGGGCAGGGTACCCCGTAATTTTGGACCAGAATGTGCATATTTCTTGACACCAAAGAGACAAATCATTGAAACCATAATAATGACCATATTCTTCATATCGACAGCGGTAAGTCTCCATATCAATTGTTTTCTAATATGTTTTTTTTATTAATATTTTTTCAAATAATGATTTTTAGACGGCTTCATATAAGAAACTTCATATCCCAAATGTTCCACTCCATATTCGTAAAGATCGTGGGGGAAAACGAATCCTACTTATAATGATGACACTGTTTTGGGGTATGGAAATCGGATTTAAATTCTCATCGAGAACCATGATTTATTTATTAAATCCTTGCCACGTGACTACAGCTTTACAAGTAATTCTTGGCACTGATAACAATTGTTTAGTTCATTTTTATTTTAATTGGTTTATTTTTTAGATATATTTACTAGCTGCACCACCAACGAAGTTAACAACTGCCATATTTCGAATATCTATAACTCTTTTTAACGGACCCCTGCTTGCTTTTGTATTTCCTGAAACGGAATCTAGACAGGTACTATAGTCAAATAAAATAAATGATTATTATATCACTGTGTTTAGTTGATAAACACAATTTACTTATTGGAAAAGTGCCTAATGAAAAATTAAAAAATGAGCATATCTGATATTAAATTATTATTTCAGTAAATATTAATTAAAATTTATCAATACAGATTGCAGCAGAAGCTGCCTTATATTGGATTCAACATGGAATGATGATCGTGATCCCGTTCTATTTACTGCGTTTGGGAGGTAAATAATTTTGATTTGTGTAAATTTTATATAAATAATAAAAATGTATAATATATTTTTCAGGTGTCTACAATGTTTCCAAGTTCACAGATTTTTCATGGGAAATATTTGGTTACTCTCTAAATATACTGTATCATTATCTCGTTTTACAGCCATTCGCAATTGTAAGTTCATTAAAACAAAATGATATTTTATGTGAGAGTTTGATTTAAACAAATGAATTCAAATTTCAGCCTTCACAAGTGAACCTTAATCACATGCTGTGTCCGGCATTAAAAGATCCTTTCGATGGCCAATGGTATAGAGTATTTGCTACACTACATCAAGGACTACTTTGTCCCTTACTATGTAAAGTCTTCTGTATTGTTTCATCATTTTTCATTACTAAGTTTGGACCAACAAAAATCAAGCCGACCCTAGATACTGATATTTCTGTGTTGAAATTTAAACGTGAAGAATACTTACCAAGCGAAGGTAAAAACGGCATTGATAAGTCCAATCACGTAGAATAATATAATCACCGACAAGATCATTACCACCATACGTAATGTGATTCAAAATTAACATCATTTATGATAATGTTCGAGTTAAAAAAAGATAGCTAATATAATCTTTAACTAATATTTGGTCTTAATATTTTTTGTCTATTTGAATTTATCAAATTAGTGTCCACGGTGAAAATGCAAAATACTTAGCTGCATCTTCAAGTCAAACTTTATGAAAATGTTAATATTGACTTATGTGTAGCTTAAAGTATTTTATTTTTCTATTGTTGATATTCATTTGTAGTTCTATTCTAGGGTAGGCAATAAACGTATTTTTGAAGAAAAAAAATATATATTCAAAGGTAAAATTTTTAAATTAATTAATTTTTATTGTTTATGTTAAAACACTAAAAAACAAAATTTGATTTTGTATAAAGGAAATTTTACATTTAAAAAAATCTCTCACAGCTCTCTTATATTACTAGTAATAGTTTTCACTGTCAATTTAATATACAATGCATATAATACATTCAATAAGCTTGAATTTTCATACAGATTTCTATATGTTAGTTAATTTATTTCTTATTAATTTATTTTTTAATTAAATCCTGTTGATTGCTCACTTTACTTAAAGCGGTGTTGTGATGATTTCATTCCATAGCCTCTGCCATATTTTTAATTTGTAGCTAATATAGATAAATCACTTAAATCAAATTATGTATTATAATGATTTAAGAGAATGATGTGTTTTTCTTCCCCTTGGTGATTGCACGTGATGTTACTTTAGTTTTAATAAATTTTAATACGTGCAAGATCGAATGTTACCAAAGTTTTGAAATTGTAATCTTCTTATATTCAAATCGGGAATTATTATAAAAATGGTGAAAGAGAGAAAATATGTAATATTAGACATTTAATATAATTATGTGATTTTAATTTCTAGTACAAAATTATTTTTACATGAGAAATAAATTTTTTATATATGTATATTAATTTGATTTTTTTCATATGGAATGGAATGTTTTATTAAAACACATGAAAAATTAATTCATTCAATATTATTTAAGCCGTACTTACATTAAATATTACAACTACTTTATAGACTCATATTTAAAAGGATTTTTAATTAAAATTAATTTGTTGTAAATTTATCCATTTCAATTTACTTTATTAACAGTTCCTGAATAGATTTGGGATTCTCAGTTGAAGGTATACTCTTGTCCAATAACATATTTCTTTGACTAAACATTTTTTTTAAATATTCCCGTTGACACATGAGTGATTTTATTAGTCAATATTATGAATCACTCTTGATTTTGTTAGTTACCATAAGTATTGTATAACGAGGTGAATTCAATAAGTAGCACCAAATAAAATTAATATGTATGTAGTTTACTAAAACAACTGTTCTGGTTGATTTTTCACTAAAGTGTTCGTTTGAATCTTGCCTAATGCAGGATATAAAACAATATTAATTATAGTATTATTAAGCTCTTCTATCTGAAGAGCCTTGATCGATGGATAATAAACAATTTATGTATTTTGTGCCTTGCATATCACATATTAGTTAATAAGTTAACTAATTACAAAAGAGAAAAACTGAATTAATCGTTGTTTCAATTAATGTTACTGAATTATCCACACTGATGGGGGCAAACTATTTTATAATTCTCTAAAGCAGCCTATTATGTTAATATTTATTATTTTTGTAAGAAAATCTGTGATTTTATTTTATTTACACGAATTTCAAATTGATTTTAAAAATTTTGCAATGTTTTTAATAAGTTCTTTTTATGATGGATAAAGTTATATAATAATTAATGTATCAAAACGCTTTCCTTGTATTAAAAACTTGAAGCTGCGTACAGGGATTCCACCTAATTAGTTAATAATACCATGAAGTTTTGATTAGAATATTAAATAAATTTACACTATTAATTTTTATTTTTTATTTTCCCCTCTCGATGAAATGAAATTTCAATATATTATACAATATCAGATTATTTATAAAGTCAATAAACATTCAACAACAAAAAAATAAATAAATATCAAAGTAACCACAGTTAATAAGTGATTTAAAATTATGACTGGTTTAAGAAAAACATTTTTTTAAATCTAAAGATTATGAGATCTTGGAAATTCCTACACTAGCGACTACTTATTATTAATATCGGTTTCTTTTCTAAAGCAGTTTGTACTAAAATTTTGGAATTATTCAATTCAGGAATAGGGTTGATTTATACATACACTGAAATAAAGTGCTGTGTCGTTCTCTATATAATATGTATATTAGAAGTTGTATAAAGTATGTAAATTAAATAAACAGGTAGAATATAATATTACATACAAAAAAATTAAATGACTCAATTGCAGTGACTAGAACAAGAAATTTAACTTAATTAAAGAGAGTTACTTATTTAAATGGTAATTTTTGACTTCTTTATACTTAATCAGTCATTTGTGAATACATATTTGAATCAGTGTGTTTTCATAATACAGTTGATAAATGCTTCTCAATGGAATGACAAGTTTAATATTTATGGGGTCTTTAGATGGAATAATAATATTAGTATGAAAAAATCGTTATTTTGAGTTTTTCAACATAATTAAAGTATGGTACATATTAATGAAATAACACTGATGACGATTTGGATATATTATTAACTATGTATATCTTAATAATTTCGATTTGTTTCCTTTCTTCTATTAAAGGAGTGATAATTAATTCAATATGGAATTTCTCCTATGGAATATAATATACTATAATATAATATGTATACTTGAATTTTTTTCTAATTGTATGTACATAAATCAATATCATTTGCGCTCCTGTGTTACCCATCGTACGGGGGCCCAATATAAACCATGGATACCTCTGTGTTTCCATAAACAGCCGACACCGTTGGATACAATTTTTTATTTGGCAAATCTAAAAAAAACAATCAAATCAAATAATAGTTTCATAAAATACATCAAGACTTCGACTACCTCTAAAAGCAACACCCAGAAATTCATAATTCCTCTCGAATGAAAGGGTATTATTTTCACAATCCAAAATCACCCGTATCCTTTCACCAACCTGTAGTAATTATTTAAAATAAAATTATATGCTTTTCAGACATATAAGAGATTTTTATAATTTACCTGATATTTGGGTGGATTGTTTAAAATAGGGTAATTGCCTTGTGCATCGCCGTTGTGAAGTAGATGATTATCGACGAGATTCCAGCCCCAACTTTGATCATCAGATCCTAATAAAGCTACATATCCTGGACATTGAAGAGGTGCATCTTTGGTAGCTACTCCGATTACAGCGACTGTGCCTAAAGGACCTTCCCAAATCACTTCCCACGCATGTCTACCTTTTCTAAATCCTATTTTGCCTCTACTGGCATCAGTACTCTGTGCGACCGGATTTCTAGAATTAAATTTAGTTTAAATTTTATATTTGATGAATTATATTATTCATTTACATACCTGTGTAAAGTGAAGCCGTTGGGTTTGATATAAATATTTCTGGAGGAATCATTAGGGTTCCACGCGTGATAGAAAGCTCTGAGCTTGGCTCTGCAGTCAGGTAATGTGGCTAGCAATTCCGATTTCAAGGTTTCTTCTGGTAATATACTATTAGCAAGTCCTCTCCAAACCTCGCCATCTCCATCTAACAATGTTCTCCTCCAAGAAGAGCACACAAGCATACAGTTTCTAATATCAGCAATTTGCAGGTAAGAAAATATCATCTCCAGCATGGTTGGTTCAAGCCACTGTGCCACTGGTTTATATTTCTCATTGCTTCCTCCAGCCATAATACTCTGCGCTGATTTCTCTTGAACTGTCAGCCAATATGACGTTTGGTTGCAAACAATCGGCAAATATACATTTTCATATGCATCCATTTCATTAAATTGCTATTTAAATTAATTAAATACTTTAAAAAAAAACACCACTTATCGTTTTCATATAAATAAATTTAATTAAAGACTGTTTTATTTTCAAACGTCTACATCTTATAAAGGAACGGTAAGATTTGTTTTAAATCATTACTTATTTAGTAATTGTATTTACAATAAAAAATAGCCTCAAATAAAAGGCGACAAAAAACCTGCATCAATATAGGAAAAAATATCATCTGGCAGCACTTCTCCTTACTGTCACAGTGACAAAGCGTTGAAAATGAAGCCTACAGTTGCTGCCGATGAAATGTTTCCTGAAGGAGTTGGTCCTTATATGGACTTAGAAGAGGTCTTTATTTTTAACATATTCTTTTAGTCAAATAATATTTTAGTTTCATTTTATAGTACCATTCCATCAAATGCGTAGTTTTTATTTTAAAATGCCTATAAAATAACCCATCTAGTGAGAACCAAATATATAGAGTACACGTATTCAAGTTGTAGCTAATATTTCAACAATTGTGTATTGATTTCAATGAATAAATACATTTAGTTAGTGATGGAAATAAGTTATTTCATTATAGTGCAACTACTGACTCAAAACATTGGAAAACCATTAGTATTGTGAGATTTAAAATTATTGTTTAAAAAATTTATCTGATAGACAACAGCACCTAGTATGTATGATTAATAGTTTTCTGACATTTATATTTTTGTAGGCTGGCGGGTCAACTGGACTGTTAATGGATTTAGCAGCTAATGAAAAAGCAGTCCATGCTGACTTTTACAATGGTAATTCTTATACTACACTCTTTCAGCTTAAAAATGTCATATTTAAGATTTTGATGATTTTTCATTTATAGATTTTGGTGATCTGTTCGACGATGACAACCTGTAAGGACGACAAATAAAACAACTCAAAGCCATTCACTTATATTTATTTCAGGGTTAAAATAAACTGTATGCAAAATATGTTGAGAACACCTCGTAACAAAATAATGTGATCAGTACTCTTTGCACATTTTGTCAAACCCTGACATGTCTCCTCCACTTAATTGTGATTTTATGTTTACTTAATAATAAGAAATTATAATTTACACTGTGTTATAATTTTAAAATAAACCTATTTAACTGGGCAATGTTGGTGACAGAATTATAATAAACTGGTACATTTTTTTCGGATGAATGAATCATGATGTAATGCAATGCAGAAAGAAAAGGGTGATAATTTGTCTTTGATACAAAGAACTTGTTACAAATATAGAAATAACAATAGGTGTTTGTGTGGTATAAAATGTTTTTTAATTATAATAGATAAACATAAAGAAAATATCTCTTAAGGAGTAAATATTGTAAAAAAATCTATGAAAGCATGCAGCAATTTATTTAAATCAATCATAAAAATAACATTCTCAAAATCAAATCAATGAAATATTTCAGAATTGACTCATTGTATAATTATATCGAATGTGTATGCCTAAATTTGTGCATATTCGAGGACAAGCCGAATCCGATCAGGCCAATAACAGAAATGGTTAATACTAAATTCAGAATTTAATAACAGCCTTGTGGTTCGTCGTAAGCACCAACCGATACGACGGAATGTTTCTTTTTGAAAAATTATTCACATTGCGTGGGATATGGTTAACTTGCAAAATGAACTTTGGGAGAGAAATAATTGCACACTACAGTAATAGAAGATAATAACTTGCAAACAAAAATATTGTAAGAGGAATATGTATGTACATATATTTTGTATTTAGACATAGTAATGTTTACAACCCCTTGATTATTCGTTGATTTTTGTATGACCGTTGGATGGCCTTTATTCAAAGTTAAAGCACCTTTGCTGTCATGGCACACGGGACATACATAATATAGATAGCGTCATGAATATTGCATACGTGCTGTTATGAAGGGACAGTAAATTCCACCTAAGCATTACAATCACACGCACACACTTCCGCACATCTCAGTTGACGTCTACGTCACTCGAACTGTCCTGCTCTTCGTCTTCCTCTTCTGAATAATTGGTACCGTACACGTTATCCTCTACGTCTTCATCACCGTCCGGCGATAACTCTTCAAGTAGTTCTTTTTCACCTTTGAAAGACGCTTGAAGTATATCTTCCATTTGAATGTTCACTTTTCTTCCGAGTTCTGCAATAATTTTTTAAAATCATTTATAAAATCAGGTAAAATCTCGTTTTTAAAGGGAGCGATAAAAAAAGGTAATTTGAAGCCAATATATAAATAAAATAATTTTATATATTGACATTTGGCGGGAGAAAAGACATTAATACCACCATTAAGTGAAAAAAAAAGTCATAAAATATAATTTGTATGGACGGGACTCGGGACACAATGTAATTTTGAGGGAACATAAAAATGAGGTTTTACTATTTTAAAAAATACTTACGGTCAATATAATGTTCCAATGCTTTTGGTACCATATTTTTGGCTTTTTGTATATCTTCTTCAGAACATTCCCCCTTATCCAGACCTATCGTACAAATACAATCATACATTATTGAAAATATAAAAAATGTCTACAGTTGTCAGATTTCATGCAAGAATTCCTTTCGAATTCTGCTTCTTTTCAGAAACCCACACAATAGTAGAATACCAAATTGAAACTGAATCTTTTGACACTTTGGAACTCCATTTAAAATTTATGTGTTATTTCAACTTCTTTATTACTTACCGAGTAATAAGCCCATACGCTTAAGAATATCAATATCATCATGTATTTGGAAACGTTGGTTAAAATTAAAAACATATTCCATTCTGAAAGAAATGAGACATTTTATAAATAATCAATTATCATAATTATAAGTGTTGAAAGAAATCTCACTTGTCATTGGATATACTGCAGTCTATTAAAGCTTTTTCACAAGTGTTAATTACGATAAATGGCAATTGTATGGCGGAGGACGGAGAAGGTGTCAATCCTCTACTTTCAGCTTGTCTATTTCGTTCCACTAGACTTTTGAAAGAGATTTGCTGAAATTCAATGGACCCAAATTAGTTTAAAAAAATATTTTAAATTTATTAAAGTTAGAAATGTCATACTTGTAATATGAGATCATGGAGTTGTTGAGTCTTTTGTCGGATGCGATCGAGTTTGATTTGCTTTTCCTTTTCTAAAGTTGTACATTCCTGCATTGAATTAGTCGGTAATCCGAGCCAACGGATTTCCTTCTTTTCTTTAGATATGATGTTCATTGCCATTAGAACATTTAAAGCATCATAAACACGTCTCCTAATATTCTTTTGATCAAACTTCTACAAAATAATAAACACATGTTGAAGCATAGTGTATTATTATTTAATGTGTTAAATAATCTTACTTGGTTTGTAATAGTGTTGTGCAATCCTGCAGTAAACTCTGCTACTAATTCATCAGCTACTTCATTGTAGGAAGTGTATCCTTTCTTTCTCACCTTTTCGCATACTTTCATTGAAAAATGTCTTAAACCTTTACCTACTTTATCAGCAGCTCTTCTTCTCTTAGATGAGCTAAAAATAACATTCAGCAATATAGACATTGATACAATAATATGGATAATTGAATATTAATTATCATACTATTCTGATACAGAGTCGTTTTCCGAATCGTGCCTTTTTCTGGTTCCATGTTTTAAGATGGATGATATGTGTGCTTTGCTGTCAGATGCGACGGGCGGCTGAATATTCGGTGATTTTGATATTGTTTGTTGTTGTACTAATGCAGGTACGGTATTTACAAGCTTTGTTACTCCCGAAACACCTTGAGTTTGTACCTGTGAAAAAGAAGATTCAATAATGTGTTACGGACATAATATAATAATGAAACTCATACTTTTTTAACAGTTCCAGTTGAAGCAGCCGAAGCATTGACAACTGTGACCTTTTGCATTTGACTGATGGCTTGCATAGGTACAGGAACCAATTCTAATTAAAACACAATTATTAATTAATTACACACAATCCAAATAAAAAACTAATCATTCAAAATGCATTTACTTGAGCCACTTTTCAGTCCAGTTACATTCACAGCACGATATATTGTATTATTACTCTGTGAAAAATACAATCTGTTGGTTAAGTCATTCGGATGATGGATTAAATATTTGTTTAAATATATTCACCTGTGAGCTCGTTTCAGGTTTGTTAGGCACTTTAAAAAATGTCTTCAACGTCCCACCGCTGGGGATTTGAATAGAACCTTGTTTATTTGGTTGACTACTCTGGACCACCTTTATCATTTTTTGCTGACCTGTTTCAATTCAAAATAAACAATAGTAAGTAAATAAAACATAAAAAAATAAGTAATTAGGTGTTATTAAGTAAACATGGGTGTATAAATGGTAATTAATTCTAAATTAAATACACATTACTCATATAGAAATATCTATAAGATTGCATAAATTAATTTCTAAATAAACAACAATTTAATAATCAAAACAAATCTAATCATTATATGTATATACAAGAATTTATTTGTTTACTTAAAAATTGATATATTTAAGGCTACAAAATCGATATATTTTATAGTCTCTTTTTCCCTTAAATTTTGGGGTATAAATTTTTTTGACAAATACTATACTATTTAAAAAAAATCTACTTTATTATAAAATATTGGAATAAGTAAGTAAATAAGGAATATTTATATGGCATGAACCCGATTGTGTATAATAATTTTTTTAAAAAACCATTCAATCATAAAACTTCAGTACTTGTTTTAATTGTTCGTACATAAAAACATACAACTATATATATTTTTATGAATATTGTCCAATATTTCCAAAGCCACATAATACAATGAAATACGCAATCAAAGTCGAATTATTTGTGGTTTTCTATAATCACAATTTAATATTTATCCTATCCTAAAGTGCATTGTTTATTAAAAAATATCAGAAGTGTGTCAAATATAAATTGGTAATTTCTTTAAGGGGATTTGTAAAAGGCAAGGACAAGAAATTTGATGATGAATAATAAAAATTTGCACTAATGTATTTTTAATTGTTTAAATATCTTTTAAATGGTCAACCAGTTAGTGTAATGTCCTTAAGATTATAAAAATGATGTGTATGGAAGTGTATTGGATATTCAATGAACCACATTGTTCAAGGTGGTTATATTTGAATGTATTGGATAAACTGGAATTTTGGAAAGGTTGTATATTTTTGTGGGAAGGAGGTGGCGTTATCAACGTGGACAGATTAGAAGTAATTAGTGTAAAAGTAAATATTGTTTCGAGTTAAAAACGGACTCGTGTGTTGAAATTGATGGCGGCGGACAAAGCGATGTGGCGCCATTACACTGGTCGACATTGGCGGTGCGTCTGTTTGATTGATGAAGCTTTGCAATCATTACTTGGACAATTGATAGGCTTTCATGTTAGACAGGGGCGGTCGGCAGGGGTGCGACACCTTGGCCACTATCAACTATCAGGCTTTGTTGTGGTTCACGAGAACAGGTGTGGATATTTATAGTTGTCGTTGCGATAAATGTTGTGGTCGTGATGGTTGCTCACCACTGGCATCCCTGATGATCAGGTTCACTGGCGCTCCCTTCTGGGCCATGGCTGCGAGGAAGAGAGACGAGGCCGGCTGATGGTTATAGTGGTCGTTATGGTGGCAGCACTGCTACTCCTGGCCAGGATCAGTATAGTCTGCTTACGGTGGCAGCACTGACGGAGGGCGGGGCTTGAAGCAGCAGCTCATCAGGAGGCTGACATCACACCGGCACTGTTTGGCGGGACACCAGCTGACGGGCGCAGGGGGAGGGGGGATGGGCGCCGCGGGGGAGGGGGACCACACACCACCTCTGATTGGCTGACACCGGTCACGTGGACAGCCGGAAAAGGCGCGAAACAGTGGTCGCCATCTGGACGGACGCGCTGAAGCCAGGCCTCACCATACCTGCTACACCGTCATCTCCCCTAAACATGCATACATTACATTCACATATAAAACACAATACAAAATAACAAGCTTATTAAACAATCATTTGGATACAATATCAATCATTATTTGAAATAGAGAATGTAACAAAAGCTCAAGGACATCAAATGAAGTGTACAAAGCGTTAACTGGGCGATTTATGTAACGGTCGCCTAGTTTCCTCTTCGACCAGTTAACTCATTGCCCATTTGATATGTTGCCAATTTGACCGTCACCCACTTGCACACATTTTTATTCAAACTCAATATTTATAACATATAAGATCTTCTTAACATACACGAATTAATATACATGTTGACTCACTAACTATTCTAATATAGAAAAGAAATTAGATATTTCTCAAACATTATCAACCAATTTTAAAAATTGTAAATTAAGCATAATCAACTTAACATTACTGAATAATATTTGGGGCAAGAAGTTAGAAAAAAAACAAAGCAAATATAAAATTGCGCTATTTAGATATCACAAAGCTAGTGTCGTCATTTCCGGAAATCTTTTGTTCATGCCAAATTTTCAGAACTTTCATTTTTAATCAAGAACCACTAGATTAAAAAATAGTGTTATATAATTATTAGTAAATTTACTGTAATTATAACCATTTAAATCTTCCAAGAAATTATATTAACAAATTGTGTGTGATGCACATTTATAGCACATTTGAATTATTTTTTAAATTTGATGTTAAAAGAGTAGACTTTGCCTATTGAGATTTGATTCCAAATAATATAAGCTTCTTTACATAATAAGATGATTGGGTGGGAAAATGACTGAGTGCAATTAGGATATTTAAAATATTAGTACTCTAATAACAAACTTGAAAATTAGTACCTAGTAGAACAAGGTTACTGAAAGAATTCACCTAGTAATAGTGACAAACTGAAGAAGGTTGTGAAGGTAGCGTATTTAATAATTTAACTGGTAATTAAGGCACAATAATAGATGTTGAAAATATGCCTGGTTCTTTAAATATCAACTTGTCATAAAAACAAAATCACAACAATTAAAATTCAAATATCGACATGAGAATAGTATACATTTTTATATCTATGCTTGTACCTATAACTTCTGGTAGGTATTTCGTAGGAAACAACACTGTAGCTATGAAATTAGTAAAATATTATACATATATAGGAATCGTGACAGAAGTTGTGTCGCTGACATGGTTATAAAATAATGGAAATTCACGATATATTTTTTGATGATTTCATAAAAAAAAGTTCTCTTTGCGTTTTGTTAATGAATCAATGTTTTTTGTGGGTACTCATTATTATTTTTGATGCCTACACACTAATATTTTTATAGTGTTCATTTAAAGAAAAGTATTTCATTAATTGAATGAATACTTACCTATTGATTTAAAAGCATTGTAATATATTGAATTTTTTATTGAATAGCCGTGGTATATGTTACTTTATTACAAATTGATAAATTATTTAAAGAAAAATATAAATCAATAATTATTCGGTAATTCTGTTAGTAAAAAATTATATCTGAAGTATGAATATCATAGATCATATTGTATTTTTATTTTGGAGACAGGATATAGACCATTTAAGGACTAGTATATGTTTCTTGCTATCCTTAATTGGTGTCTATTAATTCCAATTGTAAGAAGTAACAGTATTTATTTTTAAATTAAGATGTTTTTGAATTGAAATATCACTTGTGGTTAATTTTAATGGGCATCAGTTTTTATATTTAAAATAATTGTGAAAAATGAAAACATTACTCAAGCGATGAACTTGGGTGGGATTAGTAATATTTTATCTACTTGGATTGTTTTTTAAATATATGTATTTATTCATTTAAAAAAAAAAAAATATTTGAACATTTTGGCTACGCGTTCAATTTTTCGTATTTATATTTGTGAACCGCGGTTATATGAACGTGATCGTTTCATTTACGAACACACATAAATGTCACAGTGACAGTTGGTTTTGAGGTTATCAGAACATATGATTGACAGCGTCGGACTTTGTTGTCGTTGTTCTCATCCATAACTAACGTAATGTTTGTGAATTATTTAATATTTAATTTCTGTGTGTTGGTCAATTTCTTTTCTTGCACCTTGTCATCGCATTATTTAAATCTTACCGAGATAAATTTACCGGAATCCCATCTGCAATATTACTTTCATAATTTCCCCGAAATTCGCAAAGATTGTAAGGAAAACAGCTCTTGTCCATATTTTGAAGCTGCTAGTTCCAATAGATGTTGGGGTTACGAATATGATTGTGATGCGAAAAATGCCTACTCAAGACCTAAGTGTCCTGGTGATCACAGAGGTTGGGTTAAAACTAAAAAAGCACAAGAAGATACCTTTTATACACAAGCAGATTTTGGTATGTCTAATTACAAGTATATATTTTATATTTCTTGGTCAATTTAATGTTTGATCATGTTTATTTATAGGATATGTCAAAGAACAAATACGTGAACTGATGGTAATGTGCGAGCCATTATTTTTGGACGATTCTTCACTCGAGTGCAGCAAATACATGAGGTTGGACAATAAAAATATTTACAACTTTCAATAGCAATTTTATAATTCTATATTTTATTTAGAAAAACAATACATTTTTCCATATTGAAGTTTTCTATTTTTTTTTACAGATTCTGCCGTGGAAGAAATCTTATGTTGAATTTTACTGATTTAGCAAAGAGAGGAGACAACTTGAGATATAAGATGGATATTTTAAGTCCCGGGCAAATTGGAGGATATTGTAGATTACATAAAGAACGTTTGCATTTAGAAAGTGACCATCAGAGTCCTTTGCAGTCGTGGGCACCTGAAATGAAGAATTTTCAAACCATACCCCAAAGACCCATTCGTGATCATCTCTGTGATATTGTTATTGAAAAACCGACTTACATTATGAAAATTGATGCCACCATCAATATGTATCATCACTTCTGTGACTTTTTTAATTTATATGCTTCTCTCCATGTCAATTCTTCACATCCTTTGGGTTTTTCTAAAGACAATCAAATTCTCATATGGGAGACATTTAATTATGAATCGGCTTTTAAGGATACTTTTAAAGTATTCACGGATAATCCTGTGTTAGATTTAAAAGCTTTCCGAGGTGATGTAGTGTGTTTTAAAAATGTTGTATTTCCTCTCTTACCTCGGATGATTTTCGGATTATACTACAATACTCCAATTATTTATGGCTGTGAGGCAAGTGGGCTTTTCCACGCTTTCAGTACACATATATTAAATGGTTTGGATATTAAAACTCATAAAAGGACAGATGACAGACTTAGAATTAAGTTACTTTCTCGTGAAACCAAATATAGAGCAATATTAAATGAAGATCAACTACTATCCGCTCTGAATCAGTCAAATGAATATGATGTAGAACGAATTGTGTATAATAGGAACATTCCTTTTACAAAACAATTAGAGATTACTCGGAATACTGATATTTTCATCGGAATCCACGGTGCTGGATTAACACATCTCCTGTTTTTGCCAGATTGGGCTGTTGTTTTTGAATTGTAAGTTTTATATTAATTACTCTACTACTAATTCTGTGATGAAATATCTGTTTTGGTAAATTAATTAATTTGTTTGCAAAAAGATGTTTCATATTTGGAACTGATTATGCCTTACCTTATTTTAGGTTTGAACATTAAAGTTGAACATTTTGATATTTTTAACAATTCTTCTTTTAATAAATAACAATGGCCATGTCATGATTCTACCCCAATCAGTATATAAAATTATATTGTCATGAATCATTAATTTTCCCAAAGTATCTAGAAATCTGAATTTCACTGATAAAGTTAATTATTAAAAAATATATATTATTTAGATATAATTGTGAAGACAGCGGATGTTATCAAGATCTCGCAAGATTAAGAGGAGTAAAATACATCACATGGGAAGATAAAGAAAAACTCTTTCAAGAAGATCAGGTATTTCTTTGTATACATATTGATTTTTTTTGAATGATCATATTTAATAAATTTATTTTCTATTTAGGGACATCATCCTGATGGCGGAGCACATCCCAAATTCACAAATTTTGCATTTAATGTGAATGAATTTTTAAGACTCGTTAACATAGCTGTTGAACACGTTAAAAATCACAAAGCTTATAGAGAATTTATGGGTGAATTGGAATCACGTGATGAATTATGATTTTATCGATCTGAAAAACCATAATATAATTTAGAAAAAAGACATAATATTTATTCATTGATTTACATCAAACTTAATATTGCTGTACTTACCATTATTGCTTTTAATTCCAATTAATTACATTCCAATGCAAATTAATTTGCTTCTCAAAAAGCATACGAAATATGTACTTATTTCTTTTACAAAATAGTTTGTATTTGCAACAATGTACTTATAAAAGATGCATTTATTTTATATTGATTGTCTTCCATTACAATGATATTTTTAGTTATTAATGTTTGATAATCTCATAACTGTTCCTAATATTTTGTTAGCTTGAGTTTTATTTAGTTAACAATATTTTAATAATTAATGAACGTCTCAATTATTGTAAGTTTTATAAAAAGTACTTAACAAGACTCAAATTATTTTTTATTTCTAATAAACCAAGACCATTTAAATAAATTGGGTGGTATTGATGATTGCATTTTTGACAAGTTTAAAGAAGACAAAGTCAAAAGGATGTCATTTATTCTAATATTCAATGTGAGTATAAAATGTGTGTGTCCAGGGACTAAAGGAGTTTAAAAAAAATGTTTACAGAGTTATTGTATCTGAATATTAACATAACCATTGTGGATTTGAGGAATGTAGTGTAATGCAGAGTTGTGCTTCCTACAAGTGAACGGATGTTGTTAAAGAGCAGTCAGTGGTGGCGCGTGCTTAGCAGGTCGTGACATACGGAAATTCGGTCATTACGTTTGCATTTCAGGTGTTTGTGGCATAAACAAGAGACAAGAGGGCGGGCAGTCACCTAAGCAACACAAGCACCTGCCATTAGGTAATTATGGATACAGGAGGAAGGAAGTTGCCCGCACGCGTCAACCTGCTAGTGCTCGTTACGCTCTCTAAACACTACTTTATTCCCCAACACTGGAATGCTACTACTATTTTAAACCACCCTCGCATTTCATTGCCAATAAATGAATTAAATAATGCAGCAAATTTTACAAGAACATTTTTTTATTTCTTTACTGATTGAAATGTATGGCATCTATTATCAGTAAAAAGCACATAATGCAAAATTGAGGGTTTGAACTTTCTTCCCATATATATTAGTGCTGCCTTATCATCACTGCGACTTGGGATCCCCCGTAATGCTCTAGTGGTACTGCAGTATGATCATAGATATAAACATTAGATATTGCGTTGTATATAAGTAAGTCGTGTAAAACCGTCTATTATTGCACTCTTCTCTCCTATTCGATAAAGGAATAAGTGTGTCTCCCTTACTTAACATGGCTGTGACAATACTTTGGCATTTAAAACTCAATAATATTTGAAACATGTTAAAGAAGTAGTCTTTGGTGAAAACTGAGCCTAGATGTATTTGAGTGTATGTTTGAGTCCATATGACATGTAGTAACAATGCATTTACCCATTTTACTGTGAAATATAACTGAAGATATGAAGAGACATCTTTACAGTATAATGTTTGCCAGGTAACTCATGTTTTTGCCCACTTGATCCACTTGTACTAACCACGGATTTAGCCACTCATGCGATATATTATGTTTATAGCTATGACTATGATATAATAATATATGGCTTTATAAATAAAAATAATGTTCACATATATGAATGAATACCTGTTATTATAGGTTTATAGGATAGTTTAAAACAATGAATAACAATAATTTATAAAATATATAAATATACTGTACAATTACAAAATGACATTTAGCTCGAGAAAATGGGCGTAAATATGACCATATTGCGTCATTTTCAGGGAGAAAATATTCAAATCAACAATTTCTACCATGTCAAATACATTTACGTGGAACAGTAATTGTAAAGTGCGCGATCGCATCAGTATTAATTTGCCTTACAAATCAGGAAATCAGAGTAATCCTGGATCAAGACGATCTCCCATGGAATACCAATCTGACTAATTCTTATTTCAACACCAGAGAGAATAATAAAGACAAAAAATCAATACGTTTGACTCCAGATTAGTTATTTTTTTGTCGGTTTCATAATAAATAATCCTTTGTAGTTGAATATGGATAGTAATTTAAAAACAAGTTTATAATTATCAATGTATGTACATTATTGAGGACAATTGTTAATTTATGTTAATCAAATATCATGTTTGGGTTCGATTCTTTTGTTCTGGGCTAAGAATCTATAAATCTTATGAGGCATAGGTATAATTAAAACCCGTTACTAATAATGTTTATTGTATCGATGATTCTTTTTTCCTGTGTATAATCGCAATAATATTTTTAATAATGCAGCTTAGTCTCCTGAATAGGAATATTTGTACGGCGAGTCGGATTCGGAAAATCCAAAGAATGAAAATATATCGGCGATAGGTTTGTCGTGCAGGTAAATATAAAGAGAAGACTGCTACTAAACAGATAAGATCTTCAGATACTTTGTTTATTTGTTTATTTATTTATAATATTCTATTGGTGTGGCCGACCGCTTAGGCTACCGCATTTTTCCTCTCGGTCATAAAGATCAAATGTCTTCGATCTCTTATCGATCTGATCGTTTTCTCTCGGAATCGCAAATATACATAATGTATTTACATTGTATTGGATATAAAAATAAAACTTCCAATAATATTACCCATCAAGAGCTAGTAAACGACCTGTTAATTCTATAATTAATTGATCTAGAATTTATGAAGCGTTTACAAATTTAATGTACGATTTAAAATAATATGTACACAGTGGCTGTGTTTGTACAATTTTGTTGGTATGAAAATGATTTTTTTGATACTAAATAAATAAACCCCCTCAAAATCACACTATTAATAATTGCTTGTGGTCTTTTTGACTAATTAAATTATTTATTAATGTATAAAGTAATTAACATTGGACGAGTTTTATTAAAATTTATGAATTCTGATTGAGGAAATTTCATCCAAATAAAAAGTATTTTTTTATACACTTAATGATGAAAGTATTCTTTTCTTTAGTTTATTCACTCAGTAATAGGTCAATTCATTTTTTTATCACTAATAGTTTTTTTTTTCATTATTTCTATTATTATTCTATTTTTAATTTATCACTACTGTTTAATTTATTATAACGTTAGGTTTGTATATTTTTTTACTATACATACTCGAATCGATGTTTTAAAATAGTTTTCAAATTATATGTAAGCTTGTAATACATAAATTGTCTTTTGGTTAGGTTATCCAGTAGCAATCGGATTATGTAAATGTTAGATTTATCTAATGAGAGAGTTATCGGTGTCACACGCCATTACAATATCAATTAAATACAATATTCAAATCGATTTAAACGATCAAAACGACGCAATCTTAGATTCTGAGAACTCAAAATATTCATGGAATGCATCGTATTTAATTATACAAGAGTCAAAATAAACAACTTTGTTGTGTACTTGGTAGAGTTTCTCTACCAAATTTCTACAAATTTGCAATTCCTCCATCTACAATATGCATTCAACCTATCCAAATAAATATGTAGAATTCAAGCTTCCTGAAAACAAAACCTGTAAAATTTTATGCAAGAGCTTATGGCTGTTCTAGTAAATAATCTTGCGGCCAATACTTTATATATTTTTTTATAAGCATTTATTGTTTTACTCATTAAGATTATCAACAAAAAATTAAAGAAAACATAATCAATACTTCAAATAATTCGCAGTATTTCGGACGCTATTTTTCGTGTTTAAATATTCAAATAAAATAAACAATTTATAAAATTATGAGGTCTTTTCCCCATATTTCCTTTAATGTCATGCATATGAAATATTGATGCGTATTTCTTAAATATTTTGTAATATATAATTAATTTTCGATACCTTGACTGTAAAAAAAATAGAATAATTGATTGTCCTCCTTGGATATAAATTCTATTAAATAATTAAAGACAATTTTTAATAAGAAAGTACATTCATATCAATCAAAGGTTGCATTGAATATTAAACGGACGTGTAAAGAGTCTCAATTCACTCGATGTCGAAAATAATCAAAAATTTATTACAATTCCAAATATATATGAAACCAAATTAATATTTAGATGAATAAAAACTGTTTTCTTTGTTTCATTTTAATAGGTAAAATTGGTTTTAAAGATACTTTTGGTCAGAGCTGTAGATTATTATTTATTTATTTATAATATAATATATATAGAAAGATACAAAGAGATATTAGACTGCAATATCGCAATAGCATTACAGGAGGCTATCTCAAGGCACTATGGCGATATCGCAGTCCTAAAGGCAAGTAAAATTTAATATAAAAACAAAAATAATGATAACACACAAAAAACAGGTGGGTAATCTGAAGAGACAGATAAAACACGTCGTTATCGGTCTCTTATGTATATGTCTTATTATGTATTGGTATTTTTTTGAAATTTACCGGATTTGAAAATTAAATTTTTTTTTGGACAATACAAATTTATTTTATGGGGAATGAATAAAGTATCGTTGGTTTGTTTTGGCGGTAAAAGCAATGGGTGACGGTTTGGTTACAGGCCGTTGAATGGTGGTCAGCTGTTGTCTTCAGCGGTGCGCGACTTCTATCTCTTTACTTTTAGCAGAAAGGGTGTTCCGTGACCAGAACAGGGTGATTTGTTATTCATAAAGAGGGTACAAAGAACTTAAAATGGACAGGTTCAATAACACAGTATTTATATAAGGTGCTGATTTTCATCACAGTAAAATGTCTTTGGAATGTACGTTTAAAACGGAGGTAATCAAATAAACACGCATAATACCTCGCAAGAGAGGCAGGGAAATTAGTATTAAAAATATCAAAATTATGGTATTAATAATTGATGGATTCTTGCTATTCAAATAATTAAACTATTAACAAATCCATTTTATGAAACCTGAAAAAATGCATGTGCTTATGCCATAAAATCAATTAAGGAAACAAATAAATTATTATTCAAATTTCTATAATGTATTTTTTATATATCGTCAGCTTTTTTTCCACATAACTTAATAAAGATAATGCGGAAATAGACCAGAAAAATTTGCTTAAATTGTTATGTAGCAATTATCATAATTCGTATCTTCATGAACTCATTTGGACGCAATAAATAAAATGTTGACAACCAAAAATGAATATAAGTAAACTAAAATTATTATAATGATTTGACTTTGCATCTTTCAGCTTGAAACAGTTTTTTGTCTCTCTGCAGACACAAAATGGACTGCAAAGAATGCCGACAATACGTCGATTTTTTGAGTTTACTATATTTAATTTAGTGGAGTTTTAGAGCTTTTCCTCCTGTGTTATTATATTTATAACAATCATCAGTTAATATACCATTTATTTTAACAAGTCCTTGATTTTTATCAATGTCTACATATAGATAAATATAACATATGCTTAAATAATGAACAAATTTTGTTGTTTATAAAAAATGTTGCATAAAACTTGCGCAAGCGGTAATTAGTTTAAAAAACCACAATATTTGTATTAAAATTCTAACAATCCTATTGATTTATAATCCTATTGATTAATAAATTTAAACACATTATTACAATATGGGAATGGGGAAATTGCGGGTCCTCATACATACATCATAATTTATCAAATCAATAAAAAAATAGTAAATTTAATAAAATACATTGTGTATCAATCAAATTAAGACACCTTTCATTAAGATTTTCATTGATGATGATATCAATTCTCTCTTAAAATTGATGTTGGCCTTCTTAATCCTACGTTTTTATACATAATTGTATACCGCGACGCCTTCCCCATTGACGGGAGTCCCTTTATAAGGGGTTGGCCAGGACACCTTGGCCTTTACAGAAGAATATAGTAGAGATGGTTTCCCAGGCCACCACACAGCAATGAGTACTTAAGATCTAGTTTGCTAAGCTAGATCTACCAAGTGACTCCGGTGCCGTGAATCGAACCCGGGAGTCTTCACTCACGAATCCGTTACACTAACCACTCGGCCACAAGGCGGCTCTATGCATAATTAAGAATCTTCATTAACGTTGGCTTTTTTTTTGTATAGAATGAAAGAAAATAGATTTTTTTTTCATTGTTATCAGGTGCAATGTTTGTTGAAATGATTGATAAAGAGATAGACAATGGTCGTGGTATTGTTCCACATTGGTTGTCATGCCTTCCACCTGACGTTGTGTGCGGATAAGGTGGATCCATCGGAGCATAGAACACCCCTAAGGAAGTTAAATATATATTTTTGTTAGTTATAATGTGTAAGGCAATGGAAATAGCACCTGACATTAATATCACTCAAGTGTAACAAGCTCGTGCCTCACACGTGCCATACAATAATACAACAGACACACGCCATACGAATTAAATAGGTTGGCTTTTGCATATATTATTCATTACTGTGGCACAATATGGTTGTCCTGTGTTTCATTTACAATAACAATTGGTCATTTATGACCGTTATATTAATAGGTACTTGAAGGTTAATCAAGATTTTTGACATCCAAGTCATTAATACATAAATGTCTCTAAAGACAATTTTAAGTATACATACTGTATGTATGTTAATTTTTATACTTTTGAATGAAAATTTAGAAAAACCAAAGACTACAATAAAATTCGAATTGTTATTATAAAATGAAAATTTCTAAAAAATCAATAATTTGATAATAAAATAATACATTACAGAAATATTTATAATTGATCGACAAAAAATACTCATTAATATATGCAATATGCATATTTTTATTAATAATGATGAAAGGAGTTGCTATGAGTTAGTTTTCTTGTTTTTTATTCATATCACACTTTATATTTTAAAATTATAAGCAAACTAGAAGCAGAAAAACTCAATGGAGTAATTAATGAAATAAGAAGAAAAATAAATCAGTGATATTACATAATTTGCATTTCAATTATAACCCTCATTTTGCTATATTAAAATCAAAAAGATAAGTATGTATTAATTGTAATTTTTAAAAAATAATGATTAATTTGATAAAATCGCCAGCAATTTAATAACAAAAAAAACTAATTAAAATCTTCTTCGATTAAATTAAAAAGGTTTAATTTGGATTAAAAAAACCACAGGAATGAATTCTTCTGAATTCATTTATTTACTCTCTTTTTTTAAAAGCAATTATTAAATAGCATATTAAATATAAGTAAACTTTAATAAATTATAACCTTAAATATTCTTAAATAATATATTAATAAAATTAAAAATTCTATCGATACATTCTTTATTTGATAGCCTCTAGTTGAAATATACTAGAGAGTTAATAAAATTGTTTAGTGGAATTTTTCATCTTTAAATACTTTACGATATTCAATGCCAACTCTCTTGAAAAAATATTTCGTCATAAAACTATGCATAGCTTAGACACATTTCCCAGGTCTTCTAGTAACTGAAAGTGAGTATTAATATAAATCATAAATTGTGTTGTTGAATTCTTATGGAAGCACAGACATAGAATTGTTGACTGTTTCGTGGGCATTCATGGTTTTCTATTGCGGTCATTGAAGTGATCTGTAAAGTTATTAAAGGGTACAGGTGTTTGAATAGTTATAAATATATTGGCATTTAAAATAGTTCGTTGGAGTGAGTGTATGTCAATGTGTGTAGTACCCGCATGTCGTCGGCATGCAAGAGCGACCAACATTGACGATTCATTACATTACTATTGGTGGCAGGTGCCATCCTTCCTCTATTATAACAGCTAAATATACTAATACTATATGCATCAAGATTGGCTATAACGATCCTTGATACCAAACAATGAATTGGGTGAGGTGATTAACAATGTATGTAAGTTTAAAGAACTGGAAGAATAAGGCTAGAGAGTGAATGAGGAAACCTTATAACATTGTCAATGGATGTTTGAATCGCTAATTTAAGAAAAAGATCAACAGCGGTTTTTTAGTATATATAGTATATTTACGAATACTTATATATATATATATATATATATATATATATATATATATATATATATATATATATATATATATATATATATCTAGGCTCTTGCTACTATGCGGTCTATATCTAATAGGTACTTCAACTAATATTTCCTAATAGGTACTTCAAGGTTAATCAAGATTTTTGACATCCAAATCATTAATACACAAATGTCTATAAAGACAAATATATATATATATACATATATATATATATATATATATATATATATATATATAAATTTATTTATTTAAAACGTGGTAACTTGTTTCATTTTACATTAAATTTGTGAAATGTATCACACGACTATGTACCAATATTTTATTACTATTTATATACTCGTAAAAATAATATACATATATACGAATTATGATTAGAATTATTTATTTATTTATTTTACTTGTAAATACATATAATTACTACATCATACTGCAGTACCACTACAGCATTACGGGGGATCCCGAGTCGCCGTGATGATAGTGCAGCACTCGTCAGTTAGAACATGAAAAACAGAAAAGAAAAGAAAAACCAAAAAATATTAACAATAAATTACAAGAAGAAGAAAAACATAAAAAGATAGAAAAATGTAAAAAGGTTTTAATAAGATAAAAATTTGTGCACGCTCTCCGTAAAAGAGTACAAAACTTTTTAACTATATTTATTTTTTTAAATATCTACTCCGAAATATTATTTTAATGTTTTATTATTATTTGTGTCCGTCCGATCCTTAATTAATAGATTATATAAATGATTTCTCTAATCCATTGAATATTTTGGTTGTAAAACTATTTACTAGCACGATCACCATAGCTATTATTTGTATGCTCTCTATTGGAATTATATTATTTAAGGTTATTTTTCAATGTGGAATAGTCAAATTAATAGTATAAAAATAATATCCAAGTGACTTATTTAAATGGTCCATCTTACAAAGAAAGATAGGTACTTTATTTATTATTGTAAGATGAATGATCAAAGATGTTAGGACCTTCTAGAGCATATGTAAGATATTTGATATTAAAACGTTAATAATATAATTATTTGCATTCTGTGTGTAGATTAAATTGATATTTATAATACATAATATAGATTGGCTTATAACGGTTATATTTAATCGTTAATTGATTGGTTCTCACATTTAATCAATGAACTTGTCCATGCATAAAGATACGGCAGTGTCATCTCAATGTGTCTTCCTAGTGAGATAATAAATAAAATTAAATCAATTTATCATTTAGCGTAAGAGAGTTTTAGAATATTATTGAATTTATGTGTCAATTTAAGACGAAAAATGTATTGTGAGTAGAAAGCGAAGGTTCATCCTACACTACTTGTCATACATACTTTCCTTCTATACATTGTATCGAAGTGACTAAATGTTAAATTACCTTCGCCTTTTTAAGAAGTGTATCAATAATAAGAATATACCTAATATTATAATAGTTTATTCAATTACAAACCGAACCGATGGCGGTCGCAGTGTTCTCACAAAAGCATTTCAATATTATCATGGTTGATCGTTAGTCTTTGACAAGAGTGATTCATCAATAATTGATTCGAGGGTCAACAAACAAATTATTAAAATGTATAAATTTTATTTAAAAACAATTAAGTATAATGCCACTAATCTTAAATATTGAGAAAAAACAAGCCCAAATTACATTCACAATCTTTCAACATTTTTTTTTCAAAAGGTACATATTTTTGATAGAATGAGATTTTCGATGTTTTTATTAAAACTGTGGGGTTTTAGTTTAAAAAAAATATATTTATTGCCTTACTGGTTACTGAAGCTTTGTAAATTCAGTTACTGAAGACCTTGTAAAAATAATTTAGGTAACATAATAAGTAAAATTTACCATTATAAAATTAGCACGGGGAGGAAATTAATATTAGGCATGTTGATTTAAAATTCATTTTTGTACTAATTGAAACGATTATAGTATTTTTCAACATTATTTACTTTTTGTTTATTATTAATGAATTGGCAGTAATAATCTTGACTCAAATAATTTTTTGAGATTAAGTTTATATATTTGAGAGTCAAATATTTTTTAGACAAACAAATATATACTGAAATATTCATTTTATTATCAATATTTATAATTTTCATATAATCTTCAACCTGTATGAAAAATTAGGTAACTCATGGATATGTTTTTTATATACATAATGTTGTTTGGTTCCGTAATAGGTATTTAAAAATATACTATAATATTTATTATTTTCTAGTTTGAATTTAACTATACATATATGTTCAATAAAGATTTCGGTAAAACTTATTATTTTATTGATAATTTGAGTTTCTTATTCTTGTATGTATGTAATACTATACATACTTGACGCTCAATCACGCACTCAAACACACCCCCATATTAAAGAATTTATTAAATCTTATTATTTAATAATTTAATTGAATATTGTCGTGGAGGTGGTCCAGGTTTAAATATAGTTGTGTATTTTTATTCCCACGAGGCGGTCTGCATCAAACGATCAGGTGTTTTGTGTCGGTACGTGCGTTGAAATCCTTTTCCATACAAATTTCTCCACCGAATACTGATATTGCATTAAATTTTAAAGAAAGGTTTTTTTGCAAACTAGTAAGTATATTTTATTTTTTTGAAAAAAAAAATGTAATAATAATATTATTATAATATGGTTTAAAACATCTGTTTTTCGTCAATACATAAAATTAGTCTGTCAATGAATGAATTTTTATTAGTAGGAACAATTTCAAATACTCAATATTCATTATAGTAAATCTACAATTAGACCTCTAACTGAACATATTTATTACTCCATTTTTGTTTTTATGTCGAAATTGTTGTGTGTTCGATTGAAAAAGTGCAAAAAAGTCGACTTCGACGTTTTCTCGGAAGGAAGATTTAATTAAAGAATTGTCTTTGGTGGAACATTTCAGATTATTTAGATGCGATTCACAGAATTTAAGCAAATAAAGTATTTGAAAGCAGAGTTTCAAGCAGGCAATTTGTATTTTTTTTCAGTCAAACCTGTTTTTACAAATGCCTTTTTTGTGCTGTTCCCATATTAAAATGTAAAACAAGTCTGTTTGTAATATATTTTTATGTGATCTAGAAAGCGTTATTTAAAGCAGTGTATCGGGTGTTTTATTATTATTTTCCAAAATTAAAGTGTTGTATGTATTTATATGAGGATATTTGGGTATAATTTGATGCGAGCGGACAATTTCAAGCGAATGTGTTATTTTATGAGATCGTTTAACCGTTCATATGAAGTCATGTGGATTATTTTGTTAAGGCCGCAAACTACAATATATTATGTTTTTAGAACAATAAAAAATGAAATTAAATGACAAGAGGATTAATTATTATTAAAATGAATAAAATATATCATAAGTTTTTATGTTTGCAGCGTTCTCTCATGAATATTTCAATACAATCAATATTTTCAATTGTTAATTGAACGATGTATTTTAATAAATGATATAAAGAAACCACGTCTCAATATTTCATATAAATATTTAAAAAAACTTAATAATAATTCAGTTGATTAAAAATATAAATAATAAATATTAAAAAACTAATGGTATCAAAAGTATGAATGGGGTTTTGGTGTTTAAAATTGCAGGCGCGAAGATGGCTCGCCATAAAAAATGAATTAATTTCGACAATGAAGATGTGATAGTGAATAAAATTAATTTTTATTGGAGAAATCGAGTTTATCGTCTTTTTCTTATTAAAATAATTCATACAAAATGTGTATTGGTAAAAAATATACGTTAAACCAATATATGAATATAGTTTTATTAAAATAAACACGAATTATTATTTCACAAAACTTAACATTTGCAGAAATGAGATAATAAATCAATCAAACGTTATCTACTGAAGTATTGGATGAATCTACTATTGCATCTATTTTCTCTTCTTTGACATTTTATTTTAATATTTGTTTGTTATTTATTGCCTCCATTAACAAACAACGTCTCTTACTAATTGGAATATTATTGATTTATACAATGTTTCACGAAAAATTCTTTGGTGCGATGTAAATTTAAATAATCAATTTATCTCAAATGAGGACAAACTTTTTTTGTAGCAGCCAATTTTTTATTAATTAATTTAATGATAATTTATATCGACAGATTTCTCAATTGAAAATTATAATCATTGGCATTTTATTAAAAAGAATACATATTTTATTTGTAATCCAATAATTTTACAATATTTTCAAAATGAAGACACCGTTTATTATTTGTAATAATAAGGTACCTATTTGAAGTTACTATCGGAATCAAATTATCAATCCACTTTTTTGTAATTTTTTATAATGTAAATTATCATATATATAATGTAAATATAAAAATATCTTACATTTTTTTAAAACTCTTTGCTAATAGTATGATTGTGAAACAGTCATTTTGCTTATAATTGTGAAATTGTGTGTAGGTCGATTTTCTTTATAATTATTTAATGAGACATTCATGTGAAGAGAATTTCTGATCGGACAGGTGGTCTTTTCGGGTTCAGAGGTCAGAGGTAAAATTTGACGGGTGAGTTTATACGTTTAAAAATTCAGAGTCAGGCTAAAAAGCTCAAGTTGAGTGCTTAAAAAGGACATAATAAAAATAAAAAGAGATGTATCAGGCGTGTAATTACACGTGTCGGCGCCGCTAATAGCCAGATCGGATTTGCGATTTTAACAACAGAAACATTCCGCATTCTTATGACTTTCTACAGAGTCTTTCACTACAATTTGAGAACATTATGAAGCAGTAAACTAGTTTACGAGATCATAAAAAAATACAATTATGTCATATTCATATAAATTAAAAGCACACATGAATGTATTTCAATATGTCTGATATTCACACGCGTGAAATATGTCGGTGTTTTCGGTGAGCATTATTATTATTTTTTTCTATTTAGAAAAGGCCAATTTTTACATTTAACTGTCTGATTTTTCTGTAAGGCAATAAATAAAACGTATAAAGAAGATCTACCGGTCGTTGTTAACGCATCCATTTGAATATCCATTGTATAGTGTTGTACTGGACGAGGACATTATGTCAAACATATTAAAGCCGTTTATTATAACGCAATGCTTATTATAAATACAACAGGATGCTGTTTATAAATATTTCATATACACTTGTCGCATTATGTGAAATCGTTAGATTTTTTAAAAAATAAATTGGTATGTGGATAATTTTTAAAAATAACATACACATTGAAAATATTCGGTATAAAGTTATCTATGTAGAAGTATTTGTAGTATAGAATTTGTGGGTTTAAATATATAAATGAATTTAATTGGGTTATTATGCTAAAAATATAAAATCATATCCAAGCTCTTTAGGGTAATATCCGTCTAAAAATTATAATTTGCTTTGGTAAAAAAAATAGAAATGAAAATGTCTACTAGTTACAATTACAGGGGAATTATTTTATAACAATACACCAAAAAAATCTATTGGAAAATGTTTATTAAAAAATTTACATCAATTCTCAAAAAAAACTATAAATTAAATGAAAATAGATTATTTAAATAATAGTTGTGATTATTTTCAAGCGAAAAACCTAAAGAATAATTAAATTTCCGTTAGATACTAACAAGTTGTAGTTTCAACCTCTAACTAAACAAATTTAATTAAATTTATTATAATAATTTTTAATAATTGGGAACACAATCTCCCAGTAATGTGAAAAAGGTTGTATTTATATAATTTTAAAATATAAACAATATAATGAAGTCCCCTTTGTTGTACCCAAATTGGTCACTTAATTTTACCATAGGAAAAAATTATTATTATAACATAAATGGTCTCATTCTTTATAGTTTCTTAAAATATTGTTGGTCTTCAATTTATATGTTTAAAAATAGATTACTATTTATTAAATAATTTAAATTGGGTAGAGTTTAATTTCGATTATGGAGATACTATCTCATTTATGAAAATTTAATTGGAGTAGAACAATATCATGCTTCTAATAATTAACATTTAAGCAGAATTATGGGACATTTGTGGCGCCAAGTGTGTCCTTTTTATTTTATTTTCTTAGCTTACTTGTGAAATATTATCTTGTATTGATATTTTATCGCATTCGTTTGGACACAGTAATATGTCACAATATAATATCGCGACCTCACACGTTTGTATATAGATAAAAAAACAAAACCGACAATGTAACCAAATAATTTAGTTTATAAAACAAAATGACCAAAGATAAACATTAGATAAAATTAAAAAGTATTTTGGCCTACAGATAGAAGAAAAACACCGGACCTCATAGACTTCTGCGTAGTGAAAGGAATTTCAATCGAAAGACTGAGCGCAGAATCTTGCCTCGATCTGTCATCAGATCACTCACCTGTTATTATTAAATACAGCTTGCTACAACCAATTATCAAACCCAGTAAATTTACACTCGGTAACCGTCACACAGATTGGGAATATTTTAGACATATCTTAAATGAAAATTTGAAATGTGATATACCATTGAAAACAGAAGACCAACTTAACACCGCAGTTATTCACTTTCAAAATCAAATTCATTCCGCAGTGAAAAAAGCCACGCCCAATATGTCAAAAAAACCACACTCAACAGATGATTTCCCCCGCTGGATTCAGGAAAAAATACATGAAAAAAGACGCATTCGTAAAGAATGGCAAAATACTCGAAGCAAGGAACTCAAGAGAAAACTGAACGAAGCAATAAGAGATATTAAAAATATCCTATGTGAATGGAAAAATAAAGGGATTCAATCCTATCTGGAAGGTCTTACAGCAACCGACGCTACAGATTATTCTCTATGGAAAGCTACAAAAAACTAAAACGGCCCCAAATATCCATACCGCCCATCAAAACGGCTGACGATAAATGGGCAAAAACTACCAGAGAGAAATCAAACGAGTTTGCGAAACATCTCAAGGAAGTATTTACACCAGCGGAAAGGATGTGTTCCCCTGAAGAAGAAAGTCACATTCATAATTTATTAGATAGTACGGAACATAAAGAAAACTATTATGTCAAAATTGGACTTCAATGCGTCAAGCATGTTATAAAATATGAAGTACGCGCAAAAAAAGCGCCAGGACATGACATGATTACCGGGAAGATAATCAAAGAATTGCCAGATATCGGATTAAGATTTCTAACCATAATATTTAACGCGATACTTAGAATGGGTAGCTTCCCTAGACAGTGGAAAATAGCAGAAATTATTATGCTACCTAAACCAGGTAAACCACCCGAAGAAGTCACTTCATATCGACCGATAAGCCTCCTGCCAATATTTTCCAAAATATTTGAAAAAATTCTACTGCGCAACATGAAACCAATACTTTTTCAAGAACACATGATCCCTGATCATCAATTCGGTTTCAGAGAAGCGCACTCGACAATTGAACAAGTTCATCGAGTTGTGACGATCATAGATCGCTCCATACAAGAAAAAACTACTGTTCAGCAGCATTCTTAGATATCAGTCAAGCTTTTGACAAAGTCTGGCACCCAGGCCTGCTTTATAAAATCAAAGGAAAACTGCCCAAAACATGTATGATATTATCAAATCGTACTTGACCGATAGACAGTTTTTTGTTAAATATGACAACGAAACTTCAAATCTTAATACCATAAGATCTGGAGTACCGCAAGGGAGTGTATTAGGTCCTGTATTGTATCTAATATATACAAACGATCTCCCAACAACCGACAACACAACACTGGCTACATACGCTGACGATACCGTCATACTCGCTTCGGACAAAGATCCAACAGCTGCCTCACAATTCCTCCAGAAACACCTTGACGCAATACAGAAATGGCTTGAAGTATGGAGAATTAAAGTCAATCAAACCAAATCGACACACGTGACATTCACAAACAAAAAACAGACATGTCCACCAGTGAAAATTGGTGGGAAAAATATTCCACAAGAAGACTCGGCTAAATACCTCGGTATACACCTTGACAGAAGCCTAACATGGCAAAAACACATTAAGACAAAGAGACTTCAAATGGAACATAAAAAAGACAAATGTACTGGTTGATTGGCAGACATTCCCAACTCACACTTACAAACAAGCTATTGCTGTATAAAGCAATAATCAAACCCATTTGGACATATGGATGTCAACTGTGGGGGACAGCTAAGGATACTCATATCAGCAGTATCGACAGGTTACAAAACAAGACCCTGAGAGCAATTTTAAATGCTCCATGGTATGTACCCAACTGGGTCCTATTACACGACTCTAAAACAATGACAGTACGCGAAGAATTGAAAAAATTCAGCGAAACGTACCAAAGTAGATTAAAAAGTCACCCGAACGTACTAGCGAGGGACTATTGACCGTAGACTACGCAAGACGTCTACAAAAATACAGACAACTTGACTTGCCAGCAAGATTCAAGGACTGACAATGGTGTTTACTTGATAAAACAAGTATGAACACTTGAACACTTATAACCTAAACACAACGCCGGGATTGAGTCGTCACTGGACAACCAACCCTCAAGACAATGTGACAACAGACGACGAGTAAGATGTCTTTAGACAGGGTACTCAAAAATATAAATCAAAAAAAAAAAAAAAAAAAAAAATTTAAAGGTCGAAAGATTCTTCTTTTATTAATAAAATATTAAAAAAAAAATTAAAGGTTAATAAAGAAATTTAAATATATATCCTGTATGAGAATTGCATCCACTAAAAATATTAGTATAATCTCTAAAAAAATATATCCAATACATAAAATAAGAATAAACCGTGTTTGACTCAATATTTGTACCTAATGAGATTTTATGGCTTTAAATGAAAAATTCCCTCCCATTACAAACAATTTGAATATTACAGGATTTATGCTTGAATTATTCGTCTGAATGAAATATGAATTTGGCACCTGCATTCCATTGAACAGACCCACTTTATAGGGTATCCCCATAACGTACAACGAAGTGTGTGATTATAATGGGTATATAAGGGTGGTTTACGAGTATACCATGTATTTTACTGTGTTCCTGATACCGAACAGAGAATTGTTTGTGTTTCCTTGTTTGTTCGACACTACACAGAACCAAAGCTGTTTCACCTGCTCCATACATACATACATACATACTGCACCCTGTTTGCAGAACAACAACACCCCTTTCAAATACATTTTATACACAATTAATGTACCTAATCGATTCATTTGCAAACATAAAGAAATAAATTTAAAAATACCTATAATAAGGTACTACTTAGTTTTATGATGAAATTATTATCGATTACACATTTCATGTCTCTGTCAATAGAAGGTATTTAATCGTAAACTGTTACATTTTATATATAAAAATCAAAGGGAGTGACATTTGAAATACAGTGTTACCAGATGGAAAAATAATATTTTATTTAAATAGTTAATACATATGTAAAATCTCGAAACGGGTATTTTAATGATAATATTATTAGCTAAATTTCAAAATAATATTTAGGATATTTAATAATGAATTATAAATGACATTTCTCAAAAAACAGTATTAATCGGGAGACTCGCTTTTTAAATATTGTGATGAGTGTTGTCATCGTGTGAAAACCGTATTATATTATTTTATTAATAATTTTAATAAAAAAAATTATCTTCGTATTAAAAAAAAATCAGAGCATTTAAAAATATTAAATAATTTCAAAATATTTTTAGATGTATTTAATTTTATAATGTATAAAAACTCCACATTTTTAAAATCAAAAATTTCTTCTAATCGATTAAAAAAACACTTTAAAGCAAAAATGAAATCAAAACTCAAATAAAACTGTCCTATTAAAAAAACAAGCAGAATATTAAAAAAACACATTAAAAAATTGAAAATTTCAATTAAAATTACCCTAGTTAATGTATAATTTGCTTATTTTAATTTGAACATTTCAACAGTCTACGCAGTAGAATAACTAACGTAAACTACTATTATTTCGTAATTTAAGATGCATACACGTGTTATATCTCAAAAGTAAAACATAATAATCATATATGCTTTAAACAATATGAATTGAAGAATGTATAATGAGAATGCCTCATTAGCTTAGTGGTAAAAACACTTGTCGGTATCTGAGAGACGCAGGTTCAATTTTAATTGCAATTTGGTATTTTATTTTTTTACAGGGATATTCCACACCTTCATACACTTCAATTCAGTGTATTGAACTAACATAAAATTGATTTTATTATTTTAAAATTTATAATTTGATTAGATATTATATTGAACATACATATAATGAGTAATTAACACAATAAAACATTCTTCAAAATAATAAATAAGAGTTTAAGTTAAATATGTAACACTAATTTTCTCACTGAGACTCATCTGCTTGGTCCGCCATCTTGATATTCATACATACGATTAAACACACATATTAGATTTTTTAATAGTTTTGGATTAGTAGTAATTCAATCGTATTTCGAACTCACTCGAATTGAATTTTTGGGTTAAATATGCAGTTTTACTGTTAATGACCTTAAATAATTGCTATCCAAGTTGTATTTATATCAGAAGCTTATTTATAAAGATATTATGTGAAATCTTATATTAATGTATTATTATAATGAAAGCTAGTATGGCATATTAATTTTAATGTATGTCTTATAAATAAAATCCAAATATGCATATGTTCTTTGATTGAAATTTTTCTACATTTGTAATAAAATATATTTACCTCTCTCGGAATTTTCCCCTTTGGTTTTTAGCAAACAAATAAAATATTTTAATTTTATTTTATTGTTAAAAGTGAAATTCGATACAGATACAATTTTAAATGAAATGTATAATTAAATAAAGTACACTGACAATCCATGAATATTCAAATTCTGCGATATTGTCGTAATGAACAGGTCTTAGTCACGCTTCAATAAAATTGACAGTTTCACAGAGAAGCTTTCCTTTAATTTGGAGGAAATATTCCGTTTGCTTTGAAACCTGATGTACAAAATAATATTGTCAGCATTCTGGGAAGAGCATCATATTAAATTGAAGCGGAAAGGTCTATTGATTTTGGACAGTATCAAAGGAGTCATCCTTAAGAATTTATGCAAATAATTTAATTTGATATCCGACTGAATGTGGTGGAACTTTTGGTCACAATTTACGATTTGCGGTGGGCGCTAGTATTGGCCAAGTTGTTTTTAGAGCCTTCAGAGACTGTAAAAAGTGTTTCAGCAGACGTCTGAAGTCCGCCTTTAACAAACTTCCAACCCTCAAATATAAACTTTCAATGTCGAATTCAAAATCAAGTGCTTCTTTGTCATTGATTCGAATTTTCCATTTGGAATTTATTCTCATCAAAATGCTATTAAAATTATATCTAAATGATCTGAGAATATTATAGGGCTTATTGAAAAGTGTCTCCAATAAGTTTATTTGATTGATTGTTATATTTTTATTAGTAAAAATTTAACAAAAAATAATCTTTATTTTTTATAAAAAACTGGTCTAAAAGCATATTAATTTATACACAAAAAAAGGTGATAAAAAAAACAATTCTCAAATATATAATACAATTTTGCTTAAAAAAAAAGTGAAACTTAAAATTGAAATTTAAAAAATTATATTTACAGTTTCAATTGAATATTCTAAGGAGTTTTCCAATAAAATTAAT
>JAGTTH010003652.1:0-24570 GCA_022606485.1 Agraylea sexmaculata | reverse complement strand
TGTCCAACCGACGACGTCCGAGTAATTGGATCTTCGCTTTTACTATATTCTCCAAAAAACAGCAAACATCACATTTGGATATTAGTTAAAAGACTATTCTTTTATGAATATTATCCTTGAATCAATATGTTTTCTATATGTACAATATGTACGCTTAAAACAGAGAAACCTCAATCGTTCCAATATAGCAATATATACATTTTTATGTCAGTCTCAATTATCGATCATTTTTATTTTATACAATTAGTGAATTATACTATTGTTTTATTACTAACTCTGTAAGTAAAAGCTGTACGGATTATTTCCATATTATAAAAAAGATAATTTTATTAATTTCCTTAAGTGCCCCACACACGTTCAGTTTAACTATCAAGTTTTCCTGATTAATCAAATCTGAAATGTTACTTGTGTATTCTTCTATCCCGTTTTTATTTATTAGTTTTACTATCCCTTTTTATATATTTTTTTGTGAAAGGAACAATTTATATAAATGAAAATAAATGGTTCCTTAAAAAAATTGTTATTATTGAATCAAGATTATTAACACTTTCTTGATAGAATTCCATTTTTACAAAAATATTTTTAAAAAAATATGTAGAAAAGGTTATACTTGTCAAAACTCATTGGGCCGTATTTGATATAATAGTGTGTGCGTGTGGTGCGTATGCGTGTACAACGATACTACCAGGCTCTAGTCTATTCGTACACACACCATCTAGCAGGATTCACTCTTTTTACACTATTATACAATATTTATATTTTTTTTGGTATTATTTTATTTGATATATTAGAAATATGGTTAGACCTAAAAATTGCGGTAATTTATAAATAAAATAAAATAAACAAGACCTATTTTCATATAACGACGCGTGCATTCTCCTATTAATTGTTATGTATTATTTTAATACATAAACTCATCGTTAAATTTATAATATATATTTTTTTCATGTGTGTCACAAAACTGGGCTGAAAATGTTTGATTCAAAATAACAATACAAACAAAAGCGTGAAATTGCGAGGACAAATCCGCAGGCAGTTGCATTTTGAACATTCCCATTGTTGTTATTACGGGGTGGATATTTTTTAATTTATGATGGAGGGCGACTTGCTATTTAATATAATTTCACCCCTATGAATACGAGCTCATTTCCCCCTTTCAAGAAGCCTTTATTTTCCATCACTTTAGTCTTGGCTCGTATCAGGTTAAACGAACCGTTCAAGACAACGGCCAAAGAGACGCACAACGACCCGTCCAGAATAACAATCCACTGTCTATTTTTGTTTTCAAATAACAAACCATCTTTCATTTCGCAAGAGATGAGCTTTCGGGGGGCGCGTTATTTAAATTAATTTTCAATTTAGACCATTTTTGTACGCCTTTTGAGCGAGTTCGTTCATACGTATCTACGTTTCGTGAAAAAAACCTAATCAAATTGATTTATATAATATAAAATATCAGTATATAAATGTAAGAACTACCCCTCGAGGCTGTGTTGTACGTGTTTGGATTGTAATTTAGTCTATATATACGTTACATTTTAATTTACCCACCCTTTACTTTTAAGCTTCACTATAACACTGGATTAGCTCACGATTGTCTAACTTTGTAACTGATATTTTGATAAATTCAATTTTATATTTTATAATGTTCATTTATACGTTTGTTATTTGACCAAATACAATATGAAACTCATTTTGGATGAAATAAGTATGATAATATTTTTATTAGGTATGAATATACATTTAGGAAATAAACTTAGATATTTGAAACATGAATTGTTGAAAAATACAAAAATCCTTTTAAAAGAGATATAGATGGTCAATAAATAATAATAACTACAATAAAACTATTATATATTTACAAAATTTAACCAATATATAAAATTTATAATTTACAATTATTGATAGTGTTGACTTATTGGTGGAATTACATAATTTAAAGAAATTTGTTTGGTGTAATTTCCACAATATTTTAAATATAATAAAATTTTAAATATTGTGTAAATGACACCAAACAAATTAGTTTAAATTTACATTTATATTATGGAAAATAAATAAAGAAGAGGTAGACTATCTCAAAAATATATATTTTAATCCTAATTATTATTAAACAGTGAAACAATTCCACAGTTTCTGAAAGCTTTTGTATATATTTATTTATTATTTTAATTGATATGCAGTGGTTTATTATCATTATCGTAAATAAATATTGTTGCCACTAGCAGGATTTCTTATTAAAAAATATTTTTGCAGTTCCTTTAAAAAAATATTCTCACTGTTTGCTTTTTAGATAAATAGAAATTATGACTCAAAAAATAATCCTACTAGTTAAATAATCTTTGGTCGCCAAGGAAGCCGCATTAAATCACCGCTTATTTATTGATTTCCATATTAAAAAACATCAAAGTTTGTAATGTCAAACAAGTCGTTTTCCAATTCGTTAGAAGGGAAACAATGTCAGTTGTCAGTTAACAGGAAATGGATGGTTTGGTTAAGCATTGAAAAGGGATATGTTTTATTTTATTTTAGTTAGTTCTTAGTCGGTATACCACGGAAATGCTATTTCAGAACGACTTTTCCTCCTTCCTAGACTATTTTAACCGGATAGATTTTTATTACTCCCATTTGGTCAAAGCCACAGAAAGAATCTGATGGTTTTGTACTGTTGCTGTCATAAATCTTTGTCGTCTCATATTTTCATTATATCAAACGCGATATTATGATTAGTTCAGATACCGCATATTCCAGAATGATTAATCTATTTTAAAAACTATATTTTTTAAACGAAACATTCCAGTGAAATCCACATCAAAAACGATCGAATTAGACAAAAATGAATGGAACATGTATGATGCAATTTTACAACAAAAATTTTTTTTTTTTAATTAATGACATTTAAAATAAAAACATTCATTTAAATATTCAATGGTTTGTTTAGTTTGTTTGGTTAAATTATATAAGACGTCTACGTTTTCAAAAGAACAGAAAATAAAATAATATAATATTTTGAATTTTTTAAATCATTACTGTTGATTCATAATTAATTATTAATTTATACAATTTCTTTATAAAGTATGAATTTTACATTGATTTATAATAAAAAACTTATAAATAAGTATTTTAGAGTTTATAAATGTTTTCATTAAAATATGGTAATAAAATAAAAAAACCGTAACATCGTATATATATTATTTATTTTATGTATTAACATGATCTAAAATATTCTATTTTATTAAAAAATATCATCTAATAAACTGCATACATACATACATAGTATTTACATAAAAAATATATTACTCCGAATTTTTGATTTTTAAGATTAAATATTAAGAGAGTGTTTCATTAATTCTGATCAATTAGTTTGAATGAATGATCATTTAGAATGAAACATATTTAGTTAAAATTTTAGTGTAAAATTACATTTAAATTACACGATATTATACGCTGAAGCAGGCGATTTGATTATTTGTAAACATGAATATTCCACATTTGTGAGAATATCTGGTAATCATATATGATTATGAATATGTATGGAATATCTGGTACATGAAACACGAGTCCCCTCAATTAATATGGAAGTGTGGAATTTTCCTGTATGCACAGTTATTCCTGTGGGCAATGGATGGTGAAGGACTTTTTGAAATGTGTCTTGTTAATTTTTCATTCGTAGTCTGTTGTATGGGATAATGTGATAAATGTGAGCGGCTGTCGTGTTAACATAATGAGAGGAGAGTCCACTGACTGAGTGACATTCTCTCCCACCAACAAAATATATTATAAATAGTCCCTATACAAACATCTACAACTCGGGATAAGCTCTATGTCAATAATAAACCTCTCTAATATATAATAAAATATACCTTATACACCGAAAACCTTCATATACCTTAGTATAGCGTATAGTCAATTACGCCGCAGTGGAAAAGTGGCTGTTAGAATATTTTTTTATATACATATATATTACAATTTCTTTATTTAATATGGTAAAACCAAATATGCCTCGAGGTAACGTAAGTTCATTTTACCAATGGACTTCCAAAATTGATATTATTTTTAAAAATAAAGTGTAAATTTATTATATTCCACTCAACTCAAATTTGGCTTTTACCCAAACAAACTGTTATTCAGTGTTTAAGCATTATTTTTTAATTGTTTTGTTAGTTTTGCTTTTATTGTTGTTATTATTTATTAATCTTCAAATTTTGAAAATGAGTTTTTATTTTTTTCCCATTCTTTCTATAATTATTCATGTCAAAGTTAAACAAAACATTCTCGTGTTAGTTATAGGTAAAAAGATTTATACACTCTGTACACCCAAGACTATTTCCAAAGATGTATATATGTATATATATATATATATATATATATATATATATATATGTTGTTATATATATATATATATATATATATATATATATATATATTTATATAGACATATCTTTATTTTAAATATATCTTAATTAAAAACGAATAAGCAATTAGCAATGAAATATGGCGATGAATTTGTTCACCGGTTACGAATAATATATAGAGTAGCTAAATAATAATTAAATTAAATAAAAAACAGTTTGTTAAACCCTGTAAATGGTGGCTATTTTTATTTTGGATAAATATAAAATGTCAGCGCTTTTTATTGTTAGTCAAAATAAATATGTGTCAAACCGGTGACCTAAAATGGAAAATTGGTTAGTTATTTTATTATTGAAAATAAAGAGCAATCATTAAATAGGTAAATATTTTTACGATACCCCAAATACCTTAAAATATTCTCATTGAAAAATTATTAAACTATTTGAATTAGTTTACAAAGTCGAGTATATGGTTTTAAATAATATTGTTTATTTATTATCAGGAAAGGCTCATTTTAAGTATTTTACCCAGGCACACAGAAATTAGCAATAAAATCATGCGATGAACGTTAAAAAAATCGCGTCCACCGATTACGAATTATGTATGAAGCAAATAATTTCATTTATAAAAATCATTTAAATTATTGTATTATTACAAGAAGTATTAAACGGATATATCGGAATTCTTGAGGGACTTAACTGTTCAAATGTGGTCTCCATTGATCTCTTTGTAATCTGTAGTCGTAGGCGCCCTTCAAATATCTCAAATACTTACATTATCCTAATCCGGAATTCTTGTAAATCGATATCAAATATTTTGAAAAAAACTGACATGCTTCTTATATACAATGACATTTTATAGGTGAATATAATTAAGGGACTTTTTGCAGTCATATGTCGCGTAGCATGCTCTCATTTTCAATTGAATATTTTGTTAATTTTATTTGATTTTTTGGACCACCCATAATCATCAAAAACATATTTATAAAACTCACTTACACATTCATTTTATTCGATTGGTTAGAAAACATGAACTCACAATTATATAATTTATGTGATCCGAGGTGTTTCTACGAATTACTAAAAGTAGTCTTTCAAAAATAATCTTTCCCTTTTTAATAAGCATAAGAATACACTGTGAAGCTATAGCATGTACATTTTTTTTAAAATTATTTTTTGAATTAAATACATTTTTCAAGCAACCAAAAAATAAGCTTGTTTAATCTGACTAAAAAATTCAACTAATGAAATATGTTTCAATTATGAAAATAATTAAAAATTAATTATAAGGCTTTAAATAAATTTAATAACAATTTTTAGTTCTTCTGCTATTCATTTGATTAAAGTAAGCGATAATGATTTATTTCAAAGACTTGACAATAAATATTACATAATAGACCGCGATAATTATCTAAAAAAAAAATTACTTAACAAAAATCGAAAAATGATATAATCATGTCTTATAAAAAACGTATATTATATTTGAAATTACGCATGTAAAAATATTTTTCCAATCAATAGTTACTTAAAACTTTGGTCAAATGAATAAGTAACCCATGGTTGGTATATTTTTTGTAAAATGTAATAGGCGATCAGCAATTAAATATTGAAAATATATATTGAAGAAGCGCGTTGCAATTTACACAGTAATTAAACTTATTGATTAATGTTACTATGGAAATTACAACAATTTTTTTTAAAAATTATAGAATTCCACCAAGAAGTCAACACTATATATATGAGATTCCAATAAACCACGCCTTTGTGTACCAATATTTAAATTGACATTTTAAAAGCATTAGTGTAGTAAATCAAAGTGCTGTTAATGCCGTGTATTAGAGAGGGTGACATTATGTCTATATATAATGCAAGAGGTAGTAGTAATTTCCTTTGTACGTGTAAAGGAAGTCCAAGTCTAAGGTTTGACCATATGATAGAGATTATGTATCTATGTATTATACAATAAATACCTCACCTGAAACACCTGTGGTCTATCCAAGTCTACTGCAGACATATCCCAATACCAAACTATACTCCTTCAACAATGCGAATATCAATGGAGTTAACTCGACTTGGGTACTAAAAGTGATTTGAAATTTCAGTAGTATGTTTATTGGAGTTCTGCGAAGTAGTAAAGAGGTAATAAATAAAGCAGTTCGCTCTTTTTACGAGGCGTCAAGCAAAAGAAAACCTAATAAAACAGACCGGCTTATTGAGGATGTGGCATTTACATCATATACTAAATATCTATTTTAATATATATCCAAAATCCTTTCCCAAGACATGCATATACATAAGTTTGAAGGTAGTTACTACTCAATAACTGTCCTGGTTGAAGTCTCTCAGGAATACTTAGTATCCTTTACGAGTTCATAATAGGAAACCTCTGATGCTTGCTCTAAACTACCTTGTTATAAATTTTCAATGTTATTACTCCATATTATTTAATGCCAACTTGTTGGAGAACTAGTTATTGTTATAATATTTTGAATTAATAAAAAAAATTAATTTGAATGTTAATGATGAAAGTTTATTCAAAGTTAAACAGAAAAATTGATTTGAGTTTAAAAAAATAAAAAAAATCTGCCTTTGAAGCAAAAAAAATTTTATACCGATATATTAGAAGGCCATACAACTGGATGTATACATATCAAGATATCGGCCCCAACAGATGAGATTGACAGAGGTAACACTAATTGTGTCGACTTGGTATCGGTTTATTTATATTAAATTTATTATTTTTTATTCAAATATCGTGTGATTGCCTCATAGGTTTCATTTATTCTTATTGATCAAGAATATTCAGGGAATGCCTACAATTTTTTTTTTTTTTATTGATAGACATTTAGTCATCATAGCGTTCTAATAATCAATAAAATATTTTTACAATTCATTTAACTCAATGTGACAAAAAATCAGACATCTACTATAGATAAATAAATTATAAATAAATAAATAAATTTATTTATCTATAGTAGATGTCTGATTTTTTGTCTCATTGAGTTAAATGAATTGTAAAATTATTTTATTGATTATTAGAACGCTATGATGACTAAATGTCTATCAATAAAAATGTCTATCAATAAAAAAAATATTAATCCCCACTATATGAAATAATACAATTAAAATTAATATAATTTCATGTGTGGTTAAAGACACATTCAAGAATTAGAATTGCATATTATTGTTGACTTCGTTAGCATTATTAATTGATAAACCCACATACACTGTCTCTAACGAACTGTTTCCTTGGAATGTTAATTAATTCTGTTGATTTACTGTGTAAATTACATAAACTAACGAATGTTTGTTTAGCATTCATAATTGTAATACATTATTTTACTAATAAATATATGTTTTTTTCAGGTAAGGCCGCTTTCAACTGTATTACGGGTATGAAAATATTTACTATTTTGTAAGGGGAAATGTAGTTTATTATAAATATTAAAAGAAATGGACAGAATGCAATTTGTCTCCTGTCAAAACTCATTCGTACAACACGTGTTTTCATTTCAACAAATATGAACATTTATTTTTATCCTCAATGACTGCTACATTTCAATTTGTAAATCACTATAAATCATTGAAATGAGACGTACTAATCATTTCAAAAAATAATTATATGATATTTCGTACAAACGGGAACAATATAGGACGACTTTGATGTTTATTTTCCGAATAAATGTTATTTTTATATTATTTTTTTTGTTCATTGCCATAAATCCAAGGCGAGATTCTTCAGGAGATGAGTTGTCCCGACCGAAAAGAACTCAGGCAATAAATTCAGAAAATTGGTTTTTTAATTCATGTCACTTTGTCGTCTTCGAGGAAGACATAAGTCATAAGTGTTTTTTTCAATTTAGTACCCAAAAATATGTCTTGTTGTGCAAAACATATAATATTTTATAAAATATATTACAATCAATATTTCAGTTTTAAACCGTTTTACTGTTAGTTATCGCATAATTATACCAATTTTGTCATTTGGTACAATGCAGTCTTCGTGTTTTGGACTAATTACAAATAATTTACACAGTAATCACGTGAACTTTTATTTTAACTTATGATAATATTCATATTATTGATGACTAATATTATCGCACACTTGTAAATATTATTAATTTTACTTACTATTGGAAAAATATGGCTAAATAACAGGTGACCCAAACTTTAAATTTAGTCAGTTATTTTATAAAAATATATGATAAAAACTACTATTATTTTTGTACAACTAAAGTAGCCATTTATTGGATAGAATTCCTTGTTGGATTGAATTGTTTAATTCAATTCCATAAAATTATTGTTGCTCGAAGCTTATTCATTAAATTAGAGTAGAATTAATAAAATGTTTTTGTCGATTGATAGTATTATTCCACTTGTGTACAAAATATTATATTTTATTATAATTATCGTTACTAAAACTTTTTAAAAAAATGATTGATTATAACTGATCTTCTCAAGCAGTTTATTTAAAAAAAACATTATATCAACCTTCAGTAGGTATGTTTTTTTATAATATTATGTGCCCATTTCAAAAAAAAAAAAATTTTTATTGTCAGAAATATACAATTCAATAAAATTTTATCAAGTTGAATGTAACCATGGAACAAAAAGTTTGTAAAAAAAAAATTGTCACATGCAGATTAATTCTCGATTGTCGTTGGCAACAAAAGGACATAAATCCTATGTCAATAATTTATCTGGGGTTATACCTGTTCGATATTTTTGATACAAGTAAAAATAATATACAAGACATAGAAAAGTTGAAAATACTAGATTATATGGTGATAAATTTTAATAACAAGCACAGAATTTTGTGTACGAGAAACGATCCCTGAGCTATTTATCCAACAAAAAGTGTGATTAATTATTTTATTTTTAGTTGTGCGTGTACTAATAAATGTTGAGCATCAAGATTATTGGTTTTCAGTAACCCATTATGGTGAAAATAAAAGAGTGTTGGAAAGCCATCAAAGTGGTGGAAAAGAATGTATGGCTTAGCGAGGACATGGCGCAGGGGATAAATAACATCCGTCCGTCTGGTGCAAAAGCCAGCCTTCGACGTTTTTACGGGCAAACCTTCTATTTTACCCCATTCTAACTTCATGTGGTGAGATTTCAACCCCTTTCTTGACCACGATACCCTCTCTTAATCTCGGCTTTGAGGCGATGATGGGCTTAGAACCCGCACCTTGGCCATCGCATCCCCACTAATCCGGGATTAGAATTTCAGCCGTATATATTTTGTATGAGGCGCAGTCACTGATTTATAAGTATAAATAAAACTAAAGCTAAGCCTCTTATATTGCCGTGCTACAATTTTCTTCACAGCCGCATACATTTCTGAGAGACTTCAAATCCCCACTGAAGTTTTATTTGCCGCAATGTCTTCAGGACTCTCAGTCGCTTCTAAAAGATGCACTTTCCTACGAGATCGGCTTGAAGATTTATTAAGAAATATTATATTTAATGTTCTTACCTGGACAACTCTAAATTATTACACAAATTTAAATCTTGATATATTGAAGATATTGTGTAATGTTTTCCTAGGCGTACGAAGCCATAAACACACACCGTAAATATGGTATTAGAATTGTTTTCCTATACTGTTGTCAGTTTTTTTATCGAGGTTTAAACAAGGTTTTAACTAAAAAAAACGGACCTACAGAATAATAAAGTATTCCAACTACCGCTTTTATAGTGTACATTTTCGGCGCAGTACGCCTTGTAAACCAAAGCGTTAAGTTTATGATTCCTAAACGTACACCGTAAAGACGGTAATAGAGTTGCTTTGCTGTAATTTTGATCGTTTTTTTGTTAATTAGTGCCTCGCCCGAGGCTCAGAGGAGGCATTAACTAACAAAAAACCGATCATAAGTGTAGTTAAGTAATTCTACATTCGTATTTAAGGTGTACGTTTACGGTAACGTATGCCTAGGAATACCGTACTTTAGAGTATTACAAATAACTATCTTATTTATTCACTCATGTGTACTAAAACTATTAAAATAACACCCTAAGGGACACTGAACACCTAAAAGCAGAATATTTTTCTGCCAATCAGAGCCACTAAGGACTTGTCTAAAGCATAATATGACAAGGTGTTTTTTTCTGTTAATTATATTAAAGTGATGCAGTGTATGAATAAAATTTATAAAGAGGTTTTTTTTCTGAGAGTCAAAATATTAATTTAAGAACGATACAAGTACAGCGTCCTTTTTTATTGAAAACATTTCTAATTCACTCCATTTATGTTTGATCAATCCATCAATTATTTTCTAATAAATATGTGTTTTATACATAAATAAAGAGACCAGTCACAAATTATGAGGTAACTCTTATTAAATGTGTTTCGTTTGATCTTGTAATTATCGCCCTCTGGATTGAAGTACAGTTTCAGCAGTTGGCTGATAACCAAGCCACTAAGTACAATATATAAGAGCTGACACATCAATCGTGTGGTGTGTACAAATGAATTGCTTTTTTCCCCATGTACTTGTTGGTCTCGAAATAATATTTCAGTGCATGGTGGTACTTATGGTGGTGCTAATCCGACCCAATAAAGAGAACCCACTAAAGCCTTTTGCAATTACTCCATGCATCCTGACTAACGACCATATAGCGTGTCCACTTTCTTTTTGCACCACATTTATTATATTCTCAAAGAACTAGTCAAAGACAGTTTGCTACTGCAACGTGAGTCTATCAAAATGATATAAATTTTAAGACACACTCCATTATTAATTAACAAACATAAATGCTTTCAATGTATCAACTTGAACGGCACATGATAATTAAAATGTGAAATAGTCTATCGTTATTATTATTTATTTTTACAATTTTCAAATTATATCTATGGTTGGTTGAAGCTTGTTTTATGACCGTTAAAGATTGTATTTAAAAAATAAAAATGTGTAAATGAAATGAAAGTTAAACCCAATCATTTGCGTTTATTTATACAATATTTTTGAAAAGTATTCTCCTTGAAAACTGTCAGGTTGTCCATAAAATAATTTGAAGACTTTAAGCTTAATTTACAGTATTAATTTGAATTAACCGTTTTAGCACGTTTGATATTGATGGTGAGTTTAAGCTGTGTATTTATATTATCAAATCAATTTTGGAATAATAGAAGAAACACAACGATTCGAAAAAAATTATAAGTTTGTCACATCACAGGATTTGAACCTGTGTTTTTTGCTTTAGTAGATACTAAGATACTAAGAGCAATCATGCATTTTTCAGAAATTATCTTACCAAAAATCTTTTACACACGTCGATTTTTTATAGCGAATTTATTAATAAAAATATGTCATTGTTGTGAGAGAATTTTTTTATAGAATATGTAACTTTCTTTTTTTTCAATAATGTAATGGTTTTTGAAGGGTTTACCTGAAAAATTACAATTCAGACAATTACTATGGGTATAATATTTTTTGATCTTTGTAAATCACCACCGTATAAATCTAGAGATTCCTACTCGTGCGTCGCCGTAAACGTACACCGTTAAGACGGTAATTGAGTTGCTTTGCTGTATTTTCGATCGGATTTTTGTTAATTAATGCCTCACCCGAGGCCCAGACGAGGCATTGACTAGCAAAAAACGATCATATGTGTAGCTAAGTTACTCTATTATCGTATTTACGGTGACGCGTCATGACGTATGCCTGGGAATCCATTAGTGAATAACACCTCATGTCACTCACCTGTATCACGTCATGGTATTTGATCAATAGTAAAATCGATATGAATTTTGGCCCATATAGTCGTGTCTATAGATAAAGGATGTTGAGTTTTATCACGGTTAGGGAAAAAGCGAATGGCTAAGTTTTGAGGCCTCAGAAACTCCAGTACAAAAGGGTGGGTTAACAGCGTCTATTGAGCAGCCGCAGAGTCATCCCTCGTCGTCTATCCGATGTACAAGAGGCTTTGTGAACTTTTCTATACCACCCTCTAATGAGTTTCCTTTAGAGAGGAAGCCTCTAAAGTTTCAGCGATGAATTTTGCACGTTAATTGATTTTTTGTCCACCCGTCACATAGAAACCTTGCACCAAAAACACCGACACCTTTTAAATCACCCCTTTCAATCAACAACCTCTATACCCAAAATATAAACATAAATACATACAATATAAATATTAATAATAATTCATTCTAAGTGAATTTCACCCCCTATATTTATATTTTTTTATAAATGACAATTAGTTTATTATGTGTGAATTTTACATCGATTAATAATACAATAATTTTTTACTACAAATTCATGATTATGATAAGATGTTACAATATTAAGTTTATAAACAAAGTCTTACTTAAAGTTTTACTTATTTTATTACGGAGTACAATCAATTGGTAATTAAAATAATTAATAATTCATAAAAAATACAAAAACCTAATTGTAGGATAAAACAATACATTTTAGGAATTAGACTTAACATACATACATACCTACAACTGAAATTTTTATTTGACATGAGAGGGTAATATTGATTTATAAAAAAATAAAAACCCATTTACAAATATGAGTATTAACCAAAAATCAATAACAACACCAATAGGCGTCTTAAAATAACTATTACATTTTATAAATGTGTTTATATTTTATTATAACCCACGTAACACATTAATTAGTAAACGCATTTTTGTATTAGAAAATTTAAAGACTATTACCCATTTAAAAATATTTGAATAAATGTAAAATATTAATATTTTAAACCATTAACCAATCGTATTATAATACTATTTGATCAATAATTGGTTACACCTAAAAGTAGCATTGCAATTGGATGAAGCGGCCCTTGTTACACCGTAGTGTCTTTTTATTTGATCAGCTTCTGGTGTAATAAGTCAGGTTGATATATGTGTTATTTGTTTGAAATATAATAGTGGTAGAGATGGCTTGTCGGCAGGCAATCCCCCATTTTAATATCCTAAAAGGTGGGAAGAAGTATGTAAGTTATCTACGAGCAGGTGTTACATGCCTTATAGAAGTGGTTCATCATCCCCATATGAGGCTTTCATATGAAACACACAATCATATTACAAAAAAAAAAAAAAACAATATGTTTTGTGTCGCCTTTCTTATTGGATACAGCATTTCGATAGTAATAGCTTCAACATTATTTAACTATGGAATTAATCCATATAAAAAGTTCCTCATATTGTAACCGTTAACCATTGTAAGTATAAAGTTGAAGAATTCAGGCACCGTTTAAGGTATTTTCGGTTTGTATGTAACGTTAACGATAGCAGAATCAGCTAAAACGAAGAAGTGCTTCTTTTCCTTCTTTTCTTATATACTATTATATTATATAAAGACCATCTTGCTCAAATAATAGAAATACCTTTTGGAAGAATACGTAAGTGACTCTATATAACAACTCCGCCATATTAAAGACAATATTGAATTTTATAAAATATTTTAACATCGTCGCAATATTAAAAAAGCCACAAAATCTAAGGGTTATTTATCATCTCTTAATTCAATTAATCTGTAAATTAAGTGAACGGAGGGCTAGATTGAAAATTTGATAGACGTGAACTAATAAATTTACTCAAAGAATTCCTTAACTTTGTTCATACAGCACAATACCCTTTACAATTTAATATTTTTAATCAACTAGCAACCATTTTCTTAACCGAAAATATGGCACAAGCTTAATAATATTTAATATGGGATGAGGAAATTTTTCATAATATTAAAAAGACTCCATTTAAGCAGGATTTAACATTCGTGATAATGAAGTATAAGTGGTAAATTTAAGCAAGGTAAAAGTCTTTGCTAATTATCGTAGGTAAAAAAAATGCACTACGGGAATAGTGCACTAAGATTTTATCGAATTGCATGTTCTTGTACTATAAAATATACAAAATATTTTTTTATTCAAAAAAATCTAAAAGAAATAAGAGGTTAGATAGCCTTTTTAAACGATACTTTAACTTTAAGTATATTGGTTATTTTTACCGAGGAAAAAATAGGTTAGCGTGTAATACGAACATTCATATAATTTTCAATGATTGCAATATTAAGATGACAAAACATTACGTTAAAAATATATTTTGTGGAAAATGAGAAAGGCCAACTGAAAATAACCCAACTAAATAATGTATTTAATCCAGGTAAAATTATATCGTACGACATCATACAAATCTGCCTTACATCGCGGAATCCCATAAAAGAAAACTGCTAATGGAAACTCCCTTGTTTTCGCTGAAACGACTTTCTAAAATAGACAGTTTTATATACTGAAATATCGATGGAAAAAGGTGAAGATTCATAAAATTTGAGGACGGTTTATCTCTCTAGAAAAAGGTTTAAGTTTATATGTGTATTCTTATTAAATATTTATTATATTTTTTATTTGAGCGACAATACATAATTGATAAATTATTTTATAATTGTACAATAATTTGTATAATATTCTTATATTTGAAATTAAGGCATATACTTATATAGAATTTTTTTAACTAAGGGCTTTATTAAAATCATGTTATAACAGATTATTTCCATATAATATTTGATTATCAAATAATGTTCCTCCATTCTGCTATTATAAAAAGTTTATGAAAAGATTCAATGAATACTTGGTAAAATGTGTTGAAAGTATTCCTTTTTATTTAAAAAATATAATAAATATGTATAGTTATATTGCAATTTCTTTATTCAATTTGAATTTTACTGTTTCATAATATGAAAACATCTTATGAATTAGACTTAGGTGTACAAAGTATATACATCTTTTTACCCTTAAAAAAAACTAATGATGACAAGCCAAAACTTGTAGAAAGGCCACAAACTCTTTTGTCAAATGAATGGAGTTTTTTTTAAATATTTTTTTTTGATAAAATATATTCCAAATCAAACCCTTGATGGGTTTGATTTGGAAAAACGATTTTATTCTCTTTTACATCTAGTTTATCTAATTTTTTAATAAAGCTACAAATAGGCTAACTAGAAAATTGTTTATGCACATTTCTCTGACCTTATTTATTATAGTATTAAATACTTGTAATATTTATTATGCGAATCCTATTTGTAATTCAGCAAGAGTATTGGCATTGCAGTAAATGCCTGCAGCCTAACAGGAAATTAAAAGATGAAAAGGAGCCATGTTCGTAGCCAACCACCGCCACCCTTAACTATGCACCCCTTCTATACAGGAAGTTAGCCACCCTGCGTCCCTATACTGTTTGTCTTGTGTTAATTGAGATACACGAGATATTATGAACGAGCGGAAAATTGGAAAGGAATTATGGAGAATATGCACCACCCGTTGCTGTAAAACTCCCGTTGGATTACAAATTAATATGTCGTTATGCCGTATTACACAAAAATTTATAACTTATTCTTATACTCGAATATTTAATAATTAAATTTCAATTGAAATTGATTTGATATTATTAATCATTTAACTATCATATTAAAGCTGTACTACTTTAAATAGATAATGTTAAATTTTATTTAATAAAGCCCTCATTTCCTGTATGTTTTATTTTTGGCTTGGTATATAAATTCAATGTAATGTAATATTGAAACGATTATTAAGTCGGTGATCTGTGTAACTAGTAATAGTTAAGATCACTTAAAAAAATGGGAAATAAATTATTTCTTTGTTGTTTAAAAATCATAAAAATTGGCAAAGCCCCCGGAACGTATATAAATTAAAGAATATCAAGATTAAATTAAATGCGTTAAAAAAAAAATGTTTTCTTGTAATGCAATTTATAGGAAATAACTAAATATAAATAATGAAGCTTCTAATTGAATGTATTTACTGTTGAGGCCATTTTCAAATCATTGAATGACTTTACAGGCAAAAAATATAGTCTTTTTAATGAATTTGAACTTTGACTACGCCCGTGCTACGATTGTACTACGATGTTTTTTTTATATCAAACAATCTGAAAAAAATATGCACATGGTCGCCAAACTCCCAGATTCTCCACTAAAATATTTTTAATTACTTCAAAAATAATCATCTAGCAAAATTTTTCTAGGATTAGAATTTATTTTGTGCTTATGTTAGAAAAGTGTCGTTTTGTTGTATGAATAAATTCAGACTCTGCATTCTATTTCTGCAAAATATACAAACAATGGTCGGTAAAGGATAAATCTTTAAAAGTGGCGTAACAATGCACATCCCCCGTTAAAACATCAGTGCAATATATTTTATAATTTAAGAAGAAGGGGTGGGTTTTCGTTTTGCATTCGGCACGAATAACAAGACCTAAATCAACTTTTCACTTAGGTCTACAATCTAGGGTGGGTCTACATTTAGCTACACTGTCGTTAATTTTAATGCTCGAAATACTTGCATCTTCTCCATTTACTTTCAATGGCCCGTGATCAAATAAATACGTTTTCTAATTATGTACAAATTATAAAATTTCGGTACAATTTAAGATTTTTTTGAATAATACCATAAATAAATTCAATAAAACCCTTCATTGCTTATGATTAAATAATTCCTATATATGTATTGCATTACAGGTATAACATCATAATTTGTAGTTTCGTATGAATCACATTTTATTTTAATCTTGATATTTATTTATTTATATGTCTATCTAAATATCTCTATATTCTATAAGGTGTATTGCATAAAATTAATTTGATTAAACTAGTATTTCATTTGTTTTTGAATATTTTTTTCGACAATAATGAAATAATTCGTCTTATATTTTTTCTTCTTTCAGTAATCTCTAATTGGTCAAGTCATCTTTTTCTTTTTGTCCATTGTATTTTTTTATTTATTAATTGATATACGACCCAAAAGGTTTTTTAGATAATTTTTTGCATAAAAACGCAATAATTCGTTTTATACTATTACTAGTTCGTCTACTAATCGTCTCAGTAATTACCTTACAATTCAAGGAATCAGAGTGAACCTGCATCAAGGCAGGGATTTTATAAATATTATTCCCGATCTCCCAGTCATAATAAACGATCAAATGATTTTTTAAAATAATAATTGTGAAATAATATGGCATTGTGGGTGTTTAAATGTTAACCCATCTTTTTTTTTACTTAAGTGGGATTCGAACCCACGACCACAATATTTGTAGCCACGCGCCTCATCCCTTGAGCTTTTACGGTGGTTATTATCATCTTATATTATCATGTATTAGATTTTTAGGGTAGTATTAAAATAAATCTTTCCATTTATTTGATTTTTAATCAATTAAAAATGTAACTAGCACGCGGATTATTTTAAAATAAATTATTTAGTGTGTAAATCAACAGTTTTCAATGTCGATTGTATCTATTTTGAAATCCAATTTATATTGTAATGTGTATGGTCGGTGGTGATATACATGGTTCAGGCATTTCACATAAGTCATCCGTAAAGGGAAGTAAATCTTCCACCAGCTTTGCCCTATTTACTCGGCCAGGGAAAAAAATTGCCAATGCTCTCTTTTTTATTTTCCAATTCGAAAGGTTAGTCGTCTACCGTGTCCGAATCTATACGCTTTTTTTCCATACGTTATCGATCGGACTATTTGGTTTTATCTCAATATAACACAAATATAATTCAGGATAAAATAATAATAATTAAACAACCCTAAAAGGTGTCTAACTTTAACCAACGCCTTTCATTTTAAAAGTCCTGTCCTCTGCATCCATGGGGTCCCATTAATTATGTCTGAAAACAACAAACAACAGCTCTTTGTAAAAATTATTAACGGAGAAACTGTGTCAGAGATAACAACAAAAGTGCCTAATAAACCATATGTTATCAGACAATCTGAAATGTGTTGCTAATTTAACTTTCGTCCTTTTGTTAGAAGCTTTATCAGTTATCGAGACTATAGAGATCTTAAACAAACATTTATAAGTATTAAAAAAAACACAATTTAATTTATCAGTCTTAAGATTAGCCAACGTAAATGAAAACAGTCCCCTTCTATTTGCAGTTTTTTCTACCCCAGTCTCTGCCGAACTATTAATATTTCGGGGATGAAACATAATGCCTCGGTGGGTGTAGCAACAGCTGAAAAAGGCTTTTTGCGGAGGGGTTTCCGAATAATTGCCAAAGATAAGGCTTTTGTTTTATGACTTCGTGATTCTCTAGCATATAATTAGTTTTTCAGAAGTCTACTTATTTTGCATTCAGTCCCCTCCCCAGACGAAATAAATTTAAGATATAATTTCAGATAGAACGGTGAAGGTGGAAAAATAAGTCCGACAATTTTATCCCGTCCGCCACCTGGATCACATTAAAAGATAAAGAGATACTAATATAACGTCTTTAGACCACTCAATTATTATAAAAAAAATTTTTTGCATGCATTATTTATTTTTAATATTTTTTAATGGTATTTTTTTTATTTGTTACAGGTTTCCATCTTGTTCCTAACTGAAATGGTATGGGTCGAGCCCGGTATGGGAGATGGCGAGAGGCGGCCCAGAAGTGGGTAGCGACTCCATGGCTTATTCTCATATTAATTTTGAATATTGTCACGTCTGGATCAACTAGAGGAATATGTCCACCGAGGTGTTCCTGTGATGATGCCCTTAAAGCAGCTGCTTGTGTTGGAGCAGCTCTTGAAGTTGTTCCCATCCAACTCAACCCTGAAGCCACACACATTAATCTCACAGAGAATAAAATTGAGAATCTCCACTTCACTCTCGGATTTTATATCCAAGTCGAGACACTCGATATTTCTCACAATCAAATAGAAACACTCGGAACTGGAAACTTCGAAACCAATGAAAAGTTAATCAATTTGAACGTCAGCAATAATGGGATCGTCGCCCTTGAGAAGAATACATTTACTGGACTGGTGGCATTGGTCACCCTCAACTTGGAGTACAACAGCATCTCCAGTATTAATGTTCATACGTTTAAAGACTTGAAGGTACTTCAAGAGCTGCGGTTGTCTAACAACAAGCTCTTGGACATTGACAGTGGTGTTTTAAAACCTCTAGTGAATTTAAAAGTGTTACTTTTGGACAACAATCAACTGCTCGAGATGCCATCAGAAAACTTGGCTAACACTCCGGCTCTTGAGCATTTATCCATGTGCAATAACTTTTTACAAAATCTATCGGAATCTACAGCGTCCAATTTGAGGAAGATGAAACGGTTGGAACTAGCGGGAAATGTAATTTCAACGGTTCATCCCTCTGCTTTTGATGGTCTTATAAGCCTTCAGTACCTGAACATGAATGACAACAACCTCACATATGTGCCGACCCCAGCTCTTTCCAAATTAATGAATCTGACTCACCTAGCCTTGAATGGAAACTTTTTTGATGCCCTGCCTCCTGTTTCTTTTCAGAGTTTATTCCATTTGCGCCATTTGCATCTCAGCGGTCTTCCAAGACTCGCCAAAATAGATGCTAGGGCATTTGTTGACAATATAAATCTGGAAAAGATATGGATGAATGACAATATCAAAGTAACCGTCATCCCCACTAGGACGTTTCATGGTAATCCAAGATTAACACACATTTCTATAAAAAATAACAATGTGTTTATGTTGCACTCCTCCCACTTTCCCCTTGATCAACTGCAATCTCTCCAACTATCGGGAAATCCTTTACATTGCAATTGTTCCCTACTTTGGCTATGGGAGATCGGAAGAGTTGCATCTAAACAATCCCCTTCAAATATAACAGATTCAACCGAACTGTACGTGGACTTTCCGGGAATTTACTGTGCTAGTCCAGAAAACCTCAAAAATTCACTTTTGATAAGCGTTCCCGAATCAACCATAAGTTGTTCGATGGGCTGGATCACAGTATTGACCATCTTGCTTTCAATAGGCATCTTGGTGAGTGTATCTGGGAGTGTTTTATATTACATGGGGGTGTTGAGGAGATGCGGAAAAGAAAAGTCGAAAAATGTGATGACAGACTCTGATTTGAGTAGCAACCTTCCTAAAATGAGCAATGGGATAATGTATGGAACCAATCATCAAAGGCCGTCAGATGATAAGATGGATATCAACAGGTATCTAATGATGAACCCATCAATACAGGAAAATTACCACAGTACTCCCCCTTGGCATACTATGAACAAATCTCATCAAGTCCCTCAGGAGACTATGGAGAGTATGTACCAACAATACGCTTACGAATCTATCCCTCATCACAAAACAATGGACAGACCGCATATAGTATATGTGTAAATACTTGCAGATAAAATAATGTAATTACGCTCTTAGATAATAAAATAATATTTATATGAATACAATACGCGAAAAGAGAGGCTTGGATACGATTTGCGCGAATACAAATGAGTCCCGATTGTATAATATATTAGAAGGGAATATATATATTAAAAATTATTACTTAATAACCTTATAAGATATCTTCAAGTATTTTTATATTTTTGTGTATAAATTCTATACATACACGCGCGACGTGTTTATTATGCATAATGCATTATTTTTGTCATTGTACATTTAAAAACCAAATTGACTTTCGATTGCGAATAAACAAAAGGAGAATATTATAATATAAAATCCTGGTCATGAAATATGTACCTTTTGTAGAAAGTACTCGGTAATATATTGTATGTATTGTGTATATTTCTAAAAAAAATGTGTCGTCTGTAGTTTTTGTGTTGACAAATACACTGTCTTCCTAGGATCGGATGATTTTCTCAAGAAAATCGTTACAAAAACGCAATAAATAAAAAAATAAATATTTTCTGTTTAGCCACACAATAATAATAGATCTACTTTATTACAAATAAAATAATGATTGTGAACATCAATCGACACGAATATTGGACTGATTGCACAATTGATATGTTTTTTTTTGTTTTAATTTTATTTACTATATAAAAAAATGGTTATTTTCGATTGGTGCTTTGTTGATCGGTTTCCCTAGTTGGTATAATATTTGTAGATAGTTTACTCTACTTGAGGTTTTTTCGTCTTGTACTCATCATGTTATCCTATTTTAAAACTATTTCGATGCAATATTTAATATTCTTGTACGTCGTAATATTAAGAACAGATATGGCTGACTTTTTAAAAAAAAAAATGTTTTGTTAATTGACACTATTGGTTTGTTTTAATTACTTATGAGTATTGTCTTATTATTATATTAAACTTTGTGAATGGATACACCAATAATAATATTAATAAATACAAATTATTAAATTATACAACAAACTGTTTCATTTTTACATACAGGTGGTAATGATATTTTTTTAATATTCTAACCTTTATTAAGTTATTAACATAATAAAAATGAGTGCATGTTTGAAAGTAGGGGGTGTGTCATGCTCCATACAACATGCAACTGGGGGGTTGATATGTTTTTATAAGGGAGGCGGGGGTGATGTTGAATTAATACATAATATAAAAATACATTTTTAATATCTGAGTCATTTTACACCATATTATTTGAAGTCACGTGAAGTCTTCGAAACACTTTATTATATCCTTGTTCATAAATCAAGCCAAAGCCCAATTTAAAATGCGGGTTTTAGTAGTGTCGCATTAAATTAAAGCCGGATTAGTTTGAAAAATTCAATTCGAGTATTCTAAAAGGGGATGAAGAGTGGAAGAAGACGAAAGAGAATCTCCTTGGCACTAAATTCAGTATCATTGTGCATGAAGATAACAGTGACACAGATTCTATGTCTTAATCACCCTAAATAAATTAAAGTACCAGTTGAAAAAGCCAAAAGTGGGACAAATAAATGCTGAAGACCTTAAAAAATACATAAATATAAAGAGTAATAAAGAAGTCTTTGCTGATTGAATTCAATAAAATGTGTAAGTATTACTTTTTTTTAAATTAAAAATAATTTATATATCACATCAAGCAACATGAAATAATACATAAGCTAAAATGAGCATTTTTAAATTAATTATCATTTCTTAAATACACAATTAATTATTTAAATTTTTAATATAAATATCAGAAATAGAAAAATCGTAATCACACCAAATTTTATCATGAGATTGATTTTGAACAATTCCAATTTGAAATTTATCCAAATATGTCCATATTATCTAAGACGCATTTAATAAAATTATTTGATTAAGCTAGTAATTAATTTGTTTTTGATTATATTTTTACCGTTTCATTTTTATAGGAATCTCTAATTGGTCAAATCATCTTTTTTATGTCCATTGTATTTTTTTATTTATGTATTGATATACGACCCAAAAGGCTTTTAAGATACTTTTTTTGGATAAAAATGCAATAATGTTTTATATTACCTGCCTTAACTAACTATTACTGTGTTAACTATTACTAGTTATATAGGTCACCAACTTAATAATCAGTATTTACGTTACAATCCAGGAAACCAGAGTAAACCTGGATCAAGACGTTTGATCGGGATTTTATTAATATTATTCCCAAACTCCCAATCGTTATAACCGATCATATTTTAATTTTTTTACTTTATTGAGCTATTACGATTTACATTTGATAACATATGTATGTATATATAATAAGGTATGGTTGGGTTATTTTCACATATTCATATGAATGCTTTCACTAATCATATTTTTATAAAATAATCAATCATATATCGAAATGCCAGGCTGATTAAATTTTTCTTTCAAGACCACGCAATGCACTTCATGAAAGGATGTTAATTATTGAGGGTTTGACCAGTTTGAAAAACGCACTGAAAGTTTTCTTGGGAGTCTTTTGAAAGTTGACGACTCGACTGTGAAAAAGCAAGAAGCGAATAATCTCATTGGAAATGTAAATGCCACCCCACAAGTCTCCACCCCCAAACCACCCCTCACCTATCTAGCGGGGAACTCATTTATTTCATGTAATTGCATTCAATTTATCTTACCGCTCAACTTGTACAAGGGGCGGAATGCCTTACTTCGCCGAGGCTCTCTATCTCAACGTTCATATTTTTTATCCGTATCTGTACATATACAATTGTAAGAAACAAACACGTTAAATTGAATAATTATTCAGTAGGCGCGGGCAAATATTAATAAATCCTCGGTTGGCGTTGAAAGACTCAATTTATCAAAGGCGTTCTTGACTGCATGGAATATGAAAAATGTCCACTTCAAACATATAACCATAATTGATGTATGCAATTATCATAAACCAATAAAAAGTTCAATATTTTGTTTCAATACATATAACAATATACACGCTTCTTTAAAAGGTAAAAATCTACATAATTATTTGAAACAATGAATAACATATGGATAATGTGTAATTTTTTTTGTATATATGTATATACGTATATAATATAATATAATATAAAATAAAAAGGAGGTAAAATGAGCATTTAAAAAAATGCAATGTTTAATATATAAGATAAAAAATATATTATTAAAATTGTTTGTACAAAATATATGCATATAATATGCTGAATTTTTTATATTTACACACATATATACATAAATTACAACCTTACAAATAATCTTATGGTTTGTAATACAAAAAAGAAGATGAAGAATTAAAAAACCAGCAAAAAAATATTTAAAAAAACATGTAAACGAGTGTAATTACTAGTCTTTCTGGGTATAATTAAATTTTGACAGTTGGACTGGAAAGATAGGATAAAATAGTTGATAGTAAAATGTTATTATAATTTTGGTATAATATGTATACAGTGTGGAATTTTAATTAGTGAGAATATTTTATGGACATATAGAATATTGAAAATATTTGTATATGATAAAATAATTAATTAATTTGGGTCACCTGTCAAACACCAAGTATATTTTTTCCAATTATTTATTTATTATTTAGTAGTCACAATATATTATTAATTAACCTTTGATTTAAGTTAACCTCTAATTAAAGATTACAGTTAATAATTTATTAATGTGATATTCCAATAGTCTGTCGATTTTTTTTTTTTAATTGCTGAACACCCTAGCTGTTTAATTATTTAATTGCTATTTATTAAAAAATCTATCTGATTTAAAGGTAATCCCGTATACTTTCTAAAGAGTAAATTAATTTAATAAACTTCACAAGGGATCTTTAATGTTTGATATGCAGTTTATTGTAAATCATTTGATCTTGACCATCAGATTGTATGTATAATATAAATTTGCTCGTGTATTAGGGCAAGAAAGTGGCTACCTTTGGCGTGGAGCTGTGCTTTATGCAATTTGGCCGTGGAGAATGTTTTCTCTTCTTTGATAAAAAGAGTCCAAAGTCAAACAAGGGTAGTATCATATAATATTGTAGTATCTATGAAAACCCTCCTTCATTACTTCATACTACTGTCTGCATTTACTCAACATAAGACTTTAGCAGAG